>CM074718.1:314059319-314249319 GCA_037306005.1 Rhinophrynus dorsalis
AGGTGTTCTTCTAGAAGTTAAGAAATCATAGATCTCACCTAAAACTCGAGATTCGTTCTGGAGAGTTTGCCATCTAGGTGGATCTTGAATTGGGTCAGGTTTCTGTTGAGGACCTTTATCAGTCTGTGTAGCAGCGATGACATTCTGCGTAGCAAACCTTTGATAGAAGGGAGGCATCTCAACATCTTCCCACATGTCTTCTTCATCAGGAGGTTCTTCTCCTATGGGCAAACGGGATAATACATCTGCATTGATGTTGGTTTTACCGCTGCGGTACTTGATGTCAAAGCAGTAATTTGCCAATCTGGAAGCCCATCTCTGTTCAAGTGCACCTAGCCGTGCAGTATTAAGGTGAGCGAGAGGATTGTTGTCCGTGTAAACGGTGAATGGTGTGGCTGCGAGGTAATCTTTGAACTTCTCAGTAACGGCCCACACAAGAGCTAGCAGCTCTAACTTGAACGAACTGTAATTGTTATCGTTCTTCTCGGCACCTCTCAAACTTCGGCTGGCATAAGCGATGACTCTCTCCTTGTTGTCTTGGACTTGTGACAATACAGCTCCTAAGCCTTGATAGCTGGCATCCGTGTAGAGACGGAAAGGATGGCTGTAGTCAGGATACGCTAGAATTGGAGGAGAAGTCAACAGGTCTTTCAATTTCTGGAATGCAGTCTCTTGTCTCTCAGACCAATCAATTGGAAATCTTCTGTTATAGTTTTCTCTAGGACAACCACGTAGAAGTTCTGTCAGTGGTTCTGCTACCTTGGCAAAGTTAGGTATAAAACGGCGGTAGTAGCCTGCAAATCCTAGGAAACTTCTGACTTCCTTCACAGTTCTTGGGGTGTCCCAATTTTTCACGGCAGAAATCTTTTCTGGATCAGGCTGGATTCCTTCAGCACTGACGACATGACCCAAGTAACTGACCCTTGGCTTCAGAAGGTAACATTTTGATGGCTTGATCTTCAGACCATGCTCAATGAGCACTTGGAACACTTCTGCAAGATGGTTTAAGTGATCTTCATATGTACGAGAGTACACAATGACATCGTCAAGATACAACAGGACGCTCTGGAAATTAATGTGGCCAAGACATCTTTCCATTAGTCTCTGGAATGTTGCGGGGGCGTTGCACAACCCGAACGGCATGCCATTGAACTCATAGAGTCCCATTGGAGTAGTGAAAGCTGTCTTCTCTCTATCTTCAGGAGCCATGGGTACTTGCCAGTAACCGCTGGTTAGGTAGAGAGTTGAGAAGTATGCAGCTGAGCCAAGAGCAGTGATGGATTCTTCAATCCTTGGAAGAGGATAGGCATCTTTGTGGGTGACATTGTTCAGTTTTCTGTAGTCAACGCAGAATCTGATGTTACCATCCTTCTTCTTCACTAAGACGATGGGTGCAGCCCAAGGACTTTGGCTTTCTTGAATGACTTTGGTGTCTTTCATCTCCTTAATCAGCTTCTTTACTTGCTGGTAGTTTGCAGGAGGTATGGGACGGTGTCTTTCCTTGATAGGAGGATGATCACCTGTGTTGATCTTGTGTTGGATCAAATTAGTCTTCCCAAAGTCTAGAGCGTGCTTGCTGAAAGATTCACTGTGTCGCTTAGCAACTTTAACGACACCATTTATGTCTTCAATAGGTGTGTTGGCATCTCCAACATTGAGTTCATTGTACCAGAAGGTAGTTGGTTTGTGGTTACCTTTGGGAGTGGCTTTAACTGACTTTTGGTGAGCAAGCGTCTCTTCATCCAGGATGTCTTCTGGATCCAGGTGGTACAGTTGAGCAACTGAATTGAATTTGTACAAGTCTACAGGTGCATCACTCAGGTTGACTAGTCGTACTGGTACTCTACCGTTTGAGACGGTGACAATACTTCTGGCAGCTTTTACCAGTGGCTGTCCTTCAATCTGGATGGGATCAAGAAAAGCTTCATAATCTGAATTATCTATACCTGGACGAGCTCGACACCAGACTAGTGTTTCGCTGTTCGGACTTAAGGTAACTGGTCTTACATCCTGGATACGGACTCGGCAAATTTCACCTTTATGGTTTGAGAACTTCTGCTGGGCACAGAGCACTTTAATGGTCCGCTGAACAGCTTGTCTGTAATGGGAAGAAGCAGAAGGGAGAGAGGCATGCAAGGCAGCTAGCAATTCCGTAAATACATGGCGGATAACATTCATGCCTATCACTACTGCTGTTGTCTCTCCCTGAGCCTCAGTAACAATTACACCTTGACCTGGTAACTGACGATCACCAATACGGATGGTGGGTTCCCAGTAGCCTAGCTGGGAAATAGGTTGACCATTACTTGCTATTAAACGTAACTTGGCTTTACCCACAGGATTAAGTATGTCAGAGTCCCAATACTTTTCAAAGGCTTGTCGCTCAATGGTGGTGACTTGTGAACCAGTGTCCACTAACGCTTCTAATGGTACACCATCAATACAAATAGTTATGTACGGGCACTTCGAGATGAACTTGGAAATCCATTGCGATTGTCCCTCTGGGCCCTTGGATTCACTACCCGAGGGGCGGCCCTTGGCCTCGGGAGTGGCCCGTTTAACTGGTAGCATTGGTATTTGTAATGCCCAGGACGTTCACAGTAAGTACAATAAGGAGGTTCATGTCGTGGAGACCTTTCAGGAGGGGGCCTATCAGGTCTTGGCCGGTTAGAACGGGGTTCTGGAGACAATGTCCTGGATAAAGATGACTCACGGGATGAGGGCTGACCCTTTAACTCTTTTAAAGCTTGACACAGAGAGTCAACAACCTGGGCAAGTACATCAGTAGTAGTAGGGGTAGTAACAGGGGTAGATTGGACAGTCTGAGTAGCCTGCATAGGCAGAACAGGAGGCAGTGGGGATGCAGTAGAAATTCCACCAGCCAGGTCTGGAGAATAAGTGGCAGAAGTATAACAAGGTGAGTCAGTTCCCACTACACGCAGGGCCAAAGTTTTAAAGTCTAGAAAGGACATGTTTGGGTTCTGAGCTGCTAGCATGCGGAGTTGGCTCTGTATTAGTCTGGAATCAACACCTTCTATAAATCTATCAGTGATCATGCTCTCAGCAGCAACAGGGTCGAGGGTGTCTACTTGGCACAAAGATCTGTATGCAGACTGCAGAGCTAAGGCATATTCTCTCAGGTTTTCCCCAGGTCTCTGACGTCTGTCATAAAATTTAAGACGAACCTCAGTTGGTGATTGGACTTCAAATTCTTTCCTGAGACGAGTGAGAATCTGGTCAACGCTGGTCTTTTCTGTAGATGGCCAGGAACGGACTTCCTCTGCAGCAGGACCATCAAGTTGACCTAGGAGAAGCTGAACCTGCTGATTGGGAGAAAGTGACACAAGTTCAAGGGTACGCAATATCTTTTCTTTAAATGCACCAAGGGTATGAGGATCCCCTCGGTAACTTGGGAGATTAGAGGTTCCTATGAAGAAAGGCATTCCTGTTGCTATAACAGGGGCTGGAACTGGTGCAGCAGCTGTAACTGGAGGTGCAGGGACACTGGCAGATGATGATGCAGAACTGCTAGTGCCAGCCTGGCCACTTTGAGAAGAGGTAGACATTTTTCACAAAAATGAGTGTACTGTCTCTTTAAGAAAAATATGGCTGCTGTTGCTTTAAGAAAAATTATTTATGCAAAAAACACAGTCTCTGAATATACAACTTTCTTTCCTTTATGTAACACTGGTGAAAATGAAGAGCTGCACTTATCTGTATAGCTGGGATGACAGATGCTGTGCTCACTGCAGCAATGAGTAGGAAATGCAGACACAAACAGGCTGAAGAAAATAACTGGGGCAGCACACTGAATGATAGGAGAACAGGAGAGATGAGCAATGCAGCAGTGGTGATAGTGCTGAGGGTCTGGTACTCTGTGCAAGATGGCAGTGCCTAGCAACTCTATCAGGTGCAGCTAAGAAATCCTTCTCCTCTAGCACAAGGACAATACAGAATCCTTCCACTTTGCAGAGATGAAGAGAGGAGGAGCTGAACACACTGCAGGTGGGCGGAGCTACAGTGCCCAGAAGTTGGAGGGACACAGTTAACCTCTTGTATGCTCTTCTGGTAGCAGCATAATGTACAATGGCAGTAGATGATCACACACTAACACAGCAGCACAATCCTTTGCTCCACACAAGTGTAGGTAACTCTTGCAGTCCACAATAGAAGATGCTTGCAATTCACACCACACAGATTCAAAGCGATAGTCTCTCATTCAAGGGGACAGCACCCTCACTTTATCAGAAGTACTATTAATGACTTTATGGGACTTGTAGTTCCACAGCAATACAAGGAAAGTCTCTTTATACGGCACATAGATTCATCCTGTTCGTGACGCCAAAACTTATGTGGTGGCCTGGGGTTGTTAGGTGTTGCTGGCCCTTTAAGGTGTCACGTGGTTGGCAGTTCACTATGGCCGAGGGATGTAATGGGCCCAATCCCAGGTGGCATCCACATATGTGTGTGTCCCGATTACCCGCCCCCACGTAGGTACCTGTAGCAATGAGTACTCCAGACGCCTAGTCTCGGGGGTAACCGTTGCTCTTTATTGGCAGGACACAGGAAATCCAGATCACAGTAGTGGTAAATGATGAAGCTGGTGGTGAGTGGTCTTCTGAAGCAGGTGAATGGAGTTTTACAGAGGCCTTGAATAACTGAGTAGTAATAAATGCACTTGCTTGACTTGAATACCTGCGTCCCATGACTGGAGTCCCTATTAGACAGGGTACGTGCTTGTAGAGAATGCGTAGAAAACTTTGGCGCTGCTGGCGGGATGACCCTCAATTTCCAAGACAGCTTGCTATGGGCTATTTTATATAATCGTATTGTCCCACAGACTGTAGAGAGAAGGCACGTATATAATCCCTGCTAACTTGGGTGAACAGGTGATAAACAGGCTGGAAGATATGCTGAATACTTGCTTTAGGCTTTCTTAGTAAAGGATAAGGCCTGTGACTGACTGACTGGACTGACACTGAAGTGTGTCTGCTCTCTTCACACACCGAAGTGTGACTCCTCAAAACTACAGGGTTACAGACCCTCTATCCAGAGGGCTGCTCCTGGGATTCCTCCTCCAGAGCAATCAAGGGGGCTTGAGTGGCTCTAGGAGGTCACATGATTCATTAGACTCACTCCCACAGCTTAACCATGTGGATGATGATGATGAGATGTACAGTAATACACAGGGAAAATGTTAACATTAGTGTGAATGAAACAAGTAATTAGCTTTCTGACCAAAAGATGGTGCTATGCTAGACAATACACATACACAGGGAAATAAAATGGAGAATGTGATACTACCACATTAGGCTTAGGGCCTATACCTTCACATGTGCTCAGGGAATACACAAAAGACTAGGTAAGAGAATACATATATGAAAGATCATGGGTTTAAGGTATGTAAGTGACCAAACATATAGTGACAGACTTCCAGATGCTGACTGGATTAGTCCAGGTCACTACATTACCATATCAAACAGTGTTGTCTCGTTCCTCCGGGTTTGGTGCCCAGGCGTCTGGGCAGTGCCAGTTCCGTTTCACGTGCACCTCCGGTGTACGCTCACCTGGTCAGCTCTCCAACAGGTTGCCTTCGACCTCACTAATCTTGCCAGAGTCTTCGCTACTAGCGTTTAACCTGTTGTTCCAGTCCACCTATTCTGGTACTGCAGACTTATTTCTATTGTGTATTTGTATATCACTGTGTGATTTGCCTTGTGGGCCCCAGGGCCTTATTCCTTGTATGCTCTCTTTCAATATTCATAATTATTTTACATAACATTCCAGTTGGTTTGATAAAGCAGCCTTAGAGCTGCGAAACATTACGCTACTATTATATTTTTTTCAATTGGTCTGTTGTTTTATTTTATTTTATAATAAAAAGCTGATTGTTTTTAGAAACTTTAGCAGCCTACTACATTTTTCTTTTTAATCATCTTGCTCCTTTGGATACTGGTTTTCATTAGAACAATTTCTACAAACAGATCTGAGTGGAGACAGACTTTGAATTCTCCACAAGCTTACAGTGCTGGTTCTGGGCATATGCCTTGTAATTAGCAACTACAAATTGTGAGTATAACCTTTATGCTTTTGGTTATCACTTAAATAATCACGTTTACAGGCACTATTGGGCGCCCTCTGTCTTTGTGTGTTTCTCTTTCAATAAAGTCATTTTAACCTTACCATCCTGTCTGAGTGTTCATCTAAAAACCGTGACAGTTTGGTCCATTTTTCATTCTTGTTGTGTAGACAGGGATATGTCTTCACAGGAGTTTGACCTTCCAGTGGTCCTGTCTTTTTTGCAGGACATTGTGAACAAAGGGCTCATTCTTAGTTCTTTGAAGGTTCAGACTTCTGCTCTCTATTTTTCCAGAGATGCATTGCCATCTTTCCAGATGTCAAGGTGTTCTTTTAGTGGGTTTTGGGTGTTTTGTAGCGGCCTCCCTTTGCAGATTTCTTGTTTTTCCCGCAAAAAATTTCACCTTTAGGTCTATGCAAAAATGTCCTCCTTTTCGCCTATTTTAACAAATTTTTTGCCTATATTTCCTATTGGTACTACATTTCCCACTGTAATATTACTTCTTCTGAGGGCTGAAATTTAGAAATAACTGGCTGAAAGTCAAAGTTGTGAGTCCTACAGCAAAACATGGCTTGAAAAATGTGTTAGCATGCAGAATGCATTTGTACTTTGCCCACAACACTAACTTCCTGCTTATGTGACACTGGCACATATTCAGGATGACATCATGTAATAAAAGAAAATAAAGTAAAACCTACAATGTGGCAGATGTGTATGGTAGTGGTGGTGGTGGGGGATTGGCATGGTATGATTTGTGTATGTATATTGTTTTTACCATTGTCATACGCTATCCTCCTTCTCAGATTATTGACACATATATATCATAGAAGTGGTCCCAAGTGGGGTAGATGGTGGCAACTCTTCTTCACATTTCTCCTCCACCTCATCATCTGTGCTGCTGTTAATATATTTGTCCTGGTTTTGTCTGTCATACTTCTCTGCAGCAGGAGCCATAGGTGTTATTTGGACTAAACTAACTGTTGGCATTGGCAGTAGCACACTCTCTGACACATAAATAACTTCACTACTCCTTTTTCTGCCCTAGAGCCCTGGGAACTTTTTAAAGTGCTTCTGTTGCTGCTAATGGTGGCACCTTTGGCTTTCTGATAGTGTGTCTCCCAGTCAGACCTGTGGTTGTGCTTCAGGTGGGATCTCATAGAGGAGGTGTCTAGGTGTGAGCCTGTTTTTCACCTGCTCACCTGCTTTTTGCACAGACAACAGATAGCAACATGATTAGTTTGAGGATCCTGATTGAAGTATCTTCATACTGTGGACTTCATGGAATGAGGGGTTCATGAGGTGGTGCTGCTGCTACTGCTACTACTACTGGGGCTAGATGTTGATGTTATTCTTCTGCCACTACTATTAGGTGTCAAAGGTGCAGTACTTACAGTAGCGGCAGCAGAGACACTCGTCATATCTAACATTGTGGATGTTAACCTGTGTTGCTGTTGCTGGGTACTCAAAACAGGTGTGTGTGGCTGAGTGGGACTTGGACTTTGAATAGGTGATGATGCTGATGATGACTGATAGAAAAATAGAAACATAGAATCTGATGGCAGATAAGAACCATTTGGCTCATCTAGTGTGCCCATTTTCCTACTGTAAAAACCTTTTTTGGCCCTTGCTCTTTTCTTATGTTAAGGGCAGCTTTATGCCTATCCCATGCATGCTTAAATTCTGTCACTGTATTAACTTCTACCACTTCTGCTGGTAGGTTATTCCACTTATCTACTACACTCTCAATGAAGTAAAACTTTCTTTCATTACGTCTAAACCTGTATCCCTCTAGTTTTAGACTATGGCCTCTTGTCCTAACATTTTTACTCCTTTGAAATGTACTTCCATCCTGCACTTTGTTGAATCCCTTCATGTATTTGAATGTTTCTATCATATCCCCTCTCTTCCCTCCTCCAAGCTATACAAGTTCAGATCCTTTGGTCTATCCTGATATTTCTTTTGATGTAAACCAGTCGACCTTTTAGTAGCCCTTCTCTGAATTTTCTCTAGAGTATTTATATCCTTCTTGAGATGGGGTCTCCAGTACTCTACACAATACACTAGGTGAGGTCTAACTAGAGATCTGCAGAGTGGCATGATCACTTCCCATTTTCTGCTACTAATGCCCCTAGCTATACAACCCAGCACCCTGCTTGTATTTCCCACTGCTTTATTACATTGCCTGTCTACCTTTAAGTCATTAGAAATAATTACTCCCAAAATAGGGTGACTGTGTGCTTTTTGACATCTGTGCTTGTCCAGGGTCAGACTTTTCAGTGGCTTTTTCAAACAGTTTATAAACAGGCACAGTGCTCCTTAAAAGTGGTGGAAGATTCACCCTTTGACTTTCTGCTAACCTTACAGCCCTGTCATCATCCTCATTCTCAACTTTATCAACAAGAGAAGTATGATGAAGGGATATATTCTAGATCTGCATCATCATCATCAGTAATCATTAGGTCATCCTTAGCAGCATCAGCATCACCTGACAGTTTTTCCCCACTACTGCATTTATACTCCTCTAAGCTTTTAGAGGTCTCAAATAATTTATTTTCACTTTTACTGTAATGATGTTCCCTACTACTTTGAGGATAGGTGTTTTGGTGCTTGTTTGTCTCACTATCTGATGCAGCAGGCAGTTCAGCTGCTACATCTTCCTCTATTATGCTTTTGCCAGCATCATTAACACTGGAATGCGAATTGTCAGTGTTCTTCTAATATGGTTCTTTATTTCTACTGGCACTGGTGGTGCTGCAACTAATTTTGCTGGGACCTTGACAATCTGCATCCTCCCTTGAAGTAGAGGGATTATCATCATTGACTGCACATGCTGTAGCAACCATTGCTGCAGTCAGTTTTTGAATTACTACTTTACTCTCTGCACTGCTCCACCCCTCCCCCTTCCCTTGTGCGTTTGCTGGACATTATGCAACTATCCTGTGTTTTTTTTACTGTACAGTACACAACACAACTGATGGACCTGTATGATGTCTTGCCTAATCCCAGTCAGCTGTCTGTCACTGTCACCTAATATATTTAGTTCTTTATTCTTTTTTTATTTATTTTTTTTGTTTTAAGTTGTCCACCCTGTTGTCTTATCACACTCTGTCCCAAAAAAATTTATAACTGAAAAACAAAATCAACAACTTCTTTCTCCAGACTTCCCCACCCAGCACAGAGATAATAACAGCAAGATCAGGAAATTGGAGTATTTGGGGTCAACCTCCTTCCTCCCTTCTTCTCCCCAGAGTGCCCCACTGACTCTCCTAACAGAACAAATGTCCTACCTAAAAGATTCCCTAAACTAAACTTCAATTCCCCTCTCTGTCTTCTCTAGCTCAAAAAACATACTGCTCTCTCCTCTCACAAGCACAAAATGGCATGCTGTGAGAGCTTGACAGCCTTTTATATGGCTGTAGAAAACGTTTGTGAAAAATGGCACTTTGCGTGGGAAATTATTCGCCAAGGGAAAGTGTCATTATTCGCTGATTTCAGTTTGAGGCAAAACGTTTCACCCATCCCTAATAGTGATCAGACCATCTGACAAAGTTGGCACAATTGTCATTATCAATTGCACAGACTATAGAGATAAGATTATTTCACAGCTGTCATTTGTCACAACCTATTGCTCTTTGTCCTTCAATCCAACCATCATATTTAAGAGGAAACTAGATCAAGTAATTGATTTGGGATATATATCTGATTGCTTAGATGAACAAAGGAGTTCCTCAAAGATCATCCCATAAGACCAGATTTATACATAAAAATCCACAAATCCGTACTGAGCCACCAGCGATACAAAATTATTGGCTCCCTACTACACCTTTTTGGCGAATACATTGATTACTATTTACAACCACGTGGTCAAAATCAACCTTATTTCTTGAAAGACACAACTAACTCTCAAGATCACCTTGTTCTAGCAAAAATGGATGTCAAATCATTTTACACTGCGATTACACATGAAGGCAGAATATAGTATGCCCATAGCCTAGTGACATAAAAGTCCTCCCATAGGATACTGTTTAACACTGCTGGATTTATGTCTCTCCAAGAACTATTTTAAGTTTGAAGATAGCTTTTATCTACAGTGTACGTGTATTACTATGGGTATGTGCATGGCACCATCATATGCCAATGCTATATATGGTAAATATATGGGGAAGAAAAATTAACTACACATTTGTCATTTGCACCTAGAACAATTTTTGACACTAGATACATAGACAATATTTTTTTGTTATGTGGGAGGGGGGTGTTAAAAGTATCCTAATTAGAATGGTAAAAGATTAGGATAATTACGACCCAAATTTAACCTTATGCCATAGCAAAATTGAGATGTCATTTTTGGATGTTTTAGTTGGGTATAATGAGGGACAAATAAATGCAACTATTTATCATAAACCGACAGATAGAAACAACTTCCTTCACTTTCCCAGGCATCACCCAGATAATTTTAAATAAAAGCATATAAATCCTGTGAGTGCTTGCTGAGCTATCACAACTAAGCAATTTCTTATGATACAGCAAGGTTATAATTAACCCTTTTTAGCACCAAGGTAATTTTTTGACGTATTGGCATGACCATTACCTACAATACATATATCTATTCTTTTCTTGTATTTTGACTTTTATTTTTATTTATTTTTTTTTTTCTGGTTTTAACACCTTAAGGACCCATGACGGTCCTGGACCGTCATGGATTGTTATACCCTTAAGGACCCATGAAGGTCCTGGACCGTCATGGAATTCCAGACTCCCTGCGCGGCTGCACACCGTTCAGGGAGTCCAGAATTGGATCGTACAAACAAAAAATGATCCGTGGTCCTTAAGGGATTGCAAAGTACGTGCGCTGCTGGTCCTTAAGGGGTTAAAGAATCTTTGTTGTGAAATTCAAAGATGATTTATAGAATGTTATACATTGATCAGATAGTTACATACAGTCATTGTGAGAATGGCTCTGAAAATTAGTTTCATCATAGAATACAACAGAGAATTAAAGAGAGCAAGTATTTTGACTTCTAAAGGGATAGTAATAGTTGAATTAAACTTGAGGTCCGAGTCTTCTTTAAATGTTTCAACACTTACAGGTTTGTAGTTCAAGCTCAATTCAATCTGAAAGCATCCCCCTCCTGCCCCTTCTGGCCGCCTCCCATTAGATCTGGAATCTGGGTGTGGGACCCAACAGATGCAGAGAGGGACAATCTTCACACAGTAAGTATAAGGAAAACCCTGCCTCCCTTGACAAAGAGGGTAGGATTTTCCTTTTGCTTACTAAAGATTGTCCCTCGCCACACTCCATCTGGCCCAGACTGAGACAGCGTGACACAGGGAAAAGGGGAGGCAGGGGAATCTTTTGCAATTAAATTGCTCTTGAACTGCAAACCTGTAAGTGTTGAAATATAGACTTGGGCCTTAAAGGGATAGTAATACTTCGTTTTATCTTTATTTTATTTTGTAGGCATTAAAAAACATGAAGAATGATATAAGTCTTATCTCTCAAACCTTTATGGTTTAAGAGATATTCACAAGCAAAGTACCCCCCCCCCCTTCAGCCAGATCAGAAGGGAGGTGTCCAGGTAGACTGCAGAGAGGGACAATCTTCAATTAAGATAAGGGAAAAAGCTGAAAAACTCGTCAAGGGGGGAAGGGCTTTCATTCTTTTCATACAAAGAAGTTTGTCCCTTGCTGTTATCTGTCTGTTCTTACAACCAGATTCACATCTGAGAAGAGATGGCTTACACTAGGAAAATGGGGCGGGAGGGGGAAACTTTGCTTGTGAATATCTCTTAAACCATAAAGGTTTGCGAGATAAGACTTATATCATTCTTAATGTTTTTTTAATGCCTACAAAACAAAATAAAGTTAAAACAAAGTATTACTATCCCTTTAAGTATAATTCAAGCACCTTTAAAAAAAAACAAACCTTGATGAATGCCCCTGATTTTTTTTGTTTTGTTTTGTTTTGTTTTATTTAATTCATTAAAGAAAGGAATGAAAAAGCCCTCCTTTCAACAAAAAAGATAATATATTGCCCAAGGACCCCCCTTTAGCCCCCCCAGAAAAAAAAGTGACCTTTATTTAACAAATTCTTTATTTTCAGGTTTACCCCCTCCATTTCCAGGGGGGCTGAAACAAATTGATTGCAATACATTGTTAGCTGATTCTGCAATGGGGGTGTTAATCTTAGGTCCAGTTAGGCTAGTCAACATTAGCAGTGTAATTAAACCCCCATTGTCAGCTAATTTGCAGCTCATTGCACCTAGGTGGGACTAACAGCACTAGTGAAAGACATAGCTTTAACATTTTTTTTCTTAGTTCTCACTTAAAAATAGGCATTGGATCTAAAGAATCCTTTTCAAATTTATGGATATGAATCCAACATATTCTGTTCCTATTTACAGATCTAAATCTAAACAATCCTGTTTGCATGATGGGTCCGAATCTAAACAATTCTGTTCACAAATCAATTTGCATGACTACTAAAGTCACTAGTGAGCAAGGAATATACCATGGATATATAATGAAGCCACTCATACAGCAAATACAAACCTTAAAGTGATAAATTACTGTTATCAATTTCATTTTGACTTTTCCCTACAGTGAGAGATGAAGAACACAAGATAAAGCTTTATACTAAAGGCGCCGACAGTGTCATCCTACAACGCATCCATCCCAGCTGCCCAACTGATGTCCTTTTGAAAACCCTGGATGTAGGTACCAAATCAACTGCGTCAGTACAGATATAATCAGCTTTTCTTTTCGAAAATACGTGGGCCAATAACTGAAAGGGAACCTGGCAAGTGCAAGCCTTTTGGGAAAATTCTCAACCTACCCATTGTCTGCTGCCCCTGGGCAACTTAACTTCCGCAATTCTAATTCTAATATCAGTATTAGTACCATCACTGAAACACAGATAATGACATAATTCTCCTGATGTTCTATATGCCTCTCCTTACTTTGCCATTTACCTTAAGGGAATGTTCCATTAAAAGATGATGCAGCCTTTTATATTTATAACAATATACACAGAAATAAGTGGCTATTAACTTTTTAAAAGGTACCTAGGCAAGTTCCCTTCATACATCATGCTGGTATATTAAAAAAAATATGCATTTAAGACATACAGGACTGCTGTATAAAGACTACCTACCTTTCTAAGGGCTTGATTCCACTGCAAGTGATAGATGTTATCACTAGATTTATCTCATGCATGCCTGGTAAAAGCTCTAGAGATATTTTGTAGAGGAAATCAGTGATAAAACTATCACCTGCAATGGAATCCAAGAGTAAGTTCTTCTAAAAAACAATTTAAGAGACACTTTGGACTTGATTTAAAGGATGCCGATGCAAAAAAACCCCAAAAAAAAACAGCCTACAGCACTGTAAGCAATTAAAAAAGCTGTCTTATGAACAGCTAACGGCAGTTTTAAAATCACAGCGAACGATAATATAATGTCTAGAGACCTATGGAGATGAGATCCTACAGCCATTCAAAGTGTGTGGTACTACTAACAGACGATAATCAGATACATGTAATGGATACAATTTAAAGGGATAGCAATGGTTAATTTGAATTGGCTTTAATATTGTAAGAATTAAAAAAAGATTTATATTGATGTAAGTCTTATCTCTCAAACCTTTATGGTTTGCAAGCACACTTTGTAGACCATTCCAATGAAGTATTTATTTCTAAATAGTGTGAGTTCAGCTCTGCTGAAGAGCCTCTGTCTGGTCAAATGACCGGAATCTGTAGCTGTCAGCTAGATGGCAGACTTGAGTGAAACAGCCAGGAAAAGGTAACTTTAGCAAGTAATATCTCTCAAACCATAAAGGTTTGAGAGATAAGACTTACATCGATGTTAATCTTTTTTTAATGCCTACAATATTAAATCATCTAAAATATTAACCATTCATATCCCTTTAAGACCCAGTTCTGTTAGCCGTAAAATACATAACAGCAAAAAACACCACAGTTGCACAAAATCTAACAGAAACAGCAGCACACACAACACATAGCGCAAGTGCACCTATGGCAACATTAACCCCTGCAAAGCCAAGATAAAACAAAAGCAATGCCCATGCCACATAAATAAGTGTCTGACACATTACAAAAACCTAGCAAAACCCTGGGGCCAAAGGCTGCAAAAAGCATACAAATACAAATGGCATGGAACAATGGGGTTAGCACAAATCACGTTAACCTGTCAATCCAAAACAACGCAAGCTCACCTGTGCAACATCACCAGTCGAAAAAGACACAACCTGTACCTCCCAACGTCACACTTGCACCTGATAGCGACACAGCAATCAGAAGATATCAGAATATAAACAATAAAAACACTGGCTAACATTTACATGAACAACAAACACTTTGCCATTAGTCATTACCTACCTCATAAGATAATGAGGTAGGTAGTTATTACCTACATCATTACCTACTGCATGCCCAAACCACACCCCACCACAGCTCCCCCTCCTCAGGTGTGGCGTGTTCACAGTGAGACCACTAAGAGGGAGAGAGAGAGAGGGAGAACAACAAGTATGTTTGCATGCTTATTGATGCAAAGACTGCAGAGAAAAAGGTGTGCAAGGCCTAGGGATCATCATCAACTCCTAAGCACAACGGTTGAACAGCATGCATGCTGTTGCAAGTGAGGAGGCTTAGGCTGAAAAGCCACACAGAAACCCATCCACACCTGGAGGACAACAGCTGCCACAACAGGATGCCCCCCAACTGCCACAGGAACCCCTGGAGCAGGACAGGGTTGAAAGATGACCAACAAGGCCCAGAGTACACCGCACAAGGGTCATGCCCCAGGGAGTGACTGATGATGAGGTGATAGACTGCTACAGGTTAATGGTGCATAGCATTGCCACAGCTTATTATCTCTGCAATAATTCTTTACAGCTGGTATTCAAAGAGTTGAACATGAGTTTATTCAGCGATGGAGACACTGACATATCTACACAGAGACAGGTCAGGGAGTGTCTGATTTCAATTAGAAATGGCACAGTATTTACACAATTTCTTAACATAGAAAGTAAAGAAAAGGACAAAAGTACAGTCAGTCTTTTCATGAACCTACATAAAATGTCACTAATAAGCATAAATTTATGACAAGTAACATTTAGTACATATATAGCAACAATAAGTGACAGCTCACAAGATTAAAAGACAAGAGTAAGTATAGAATATCTGAAGTGTCTCTGTGGGCCCCACATAGAATACACAATAAGACATCCGTGAGCCCCCTGGCTATATGCTATGAATACGTCTTTCAAAACAAAGGAGATGCAGAAAGATACGAATCTGTACCTCTAGTTAACCTCATAAATATAGTATTGTTTGGTACTTAGAAAGGTTTAAAATTCAAGGCAACACCCCACCTCCACAGCATCATCACATATACGAGGTCATCAGACATGAGGTCGACCCTATATACGTCCACGACTATACCCTATCTGGATTGGAGAAACTGATGTGTGCAATACAGAGCAGATTTGAGACAGGCTGATCATGGATCACTTCAGCTGTGAGTATAACACAGACAATCCATGTATGTCTGTGGAATCTGTGCACACTAACACACTAACCACACCACACATGGTGTTCTGTTTCACCCCACCGGATCAATGAGAGTCACATCCCTGACTTTGCCAGCAGTAAGGAACCAATGCATCATCCATTCTGTGGACGTGTCATATTGAGGATGTGGATTCAGCTGAAAACTACTATTCCTTCGTCCATGTTAACATTGATACTTCAAGGATATCATGCATCCCCCATGTGAACAAAGGTATAACACATTACCCATGTTCATTACATTCCTGGGTTCAACTGACAGCAAATAATATGAATTGCCTTGATCATGGCTATAGCAACCATGGGACCCTTGGAGCGAAAGAAGGGTATCCAGTGCAATGCATCTGATACCACTCAGTCACATCAGCTGAAAGGAGCAGCAGAGGGATGAATCTACAATGGTAGTGTGTTCCACAGCATAGGAAATGTGGATCAGGTCTCAAGACCCACCATGCTGATCTGTGTGTGTGTGTGCAGCGCTGACATTGTCAACCCAAAATCCTGTTTCATGGGGCTTTGTTGATATACTCGGTGATGTGTAGATCCAATGCCCCTGGCACATATCCATATGGCTGGTTAACACCCCCTTGTTTCTATCATAATGGGTTACAGAAGAGTAGACATCACATTGCAAAACAATGTTTTGTGTACTCCCTTCTAACGCAAAAGATCAATGGGATAATTATAGTGTAACTGTTGCATGACAAGCAGTTGGAGGGTGCTGCTAAAAATCCTGTCATCCTGTCCCACAGAATCCATAGCATGATCCATAATGGAACAGTGGATTGTCCATCTGACTCTACTAAAGCCTTGACTCCACTTCACGAAGCTCAATCCTTGATGTTTTGAAGTACTTGTGTTGATGATGCAGTTTTTAACCTGATGTTCTTCTACTGGAAAATTCACATACTTGCATAACACGTGTTGCCTAAAATCTGGGTGTCAAACCTGTACATTAAGAATGCTCATTCTCAGAGTTACAATACCATGTGGACAACACATAAGCAATTCAGTTGTATTTATACAGTATCCTTTATTTTGGTTAAATGTACCTTTTGGTTCCTCCTACAAATACTCAATGCATATCCTATATAATAATTCGCTAAATCGTGTGTAACACCGCAACATGCGCAGTAGACACTGCTGTGCGTGCTGCAGTCATGCACAGTAGAGACTGCCCGCGCCGCAGCTGATACAGAGCTGGGCGCTCAGAAGGAGCGTCCAGTTCTGTATCAGCCGTGGCGTGGGCAGTCTCTACTGCGTATGACTGCCCTGCGACTGGGTGGCAGTGGTACTGTGGCCTGTGTAACGGGCTGTTCAACTAGTTGGTAATATACAAACACATGCATGTTTCAATGTAGTGTGTTAGACATATTAAAGGGATAGTAATGTTTCAAAATAATATGCAGCTCTAATTAATCTTCATAGTATTTGGGCCATGGAGAGTGTTATTTCAATACTGTCAGAGTTGTAGTTCAAGAGTAATTGAATGATAAAGTATCCCCCTCCCTCTCCTTTTACCTAACGTAAGCCACCTCCCATCAGATGTGGAATCTGGTGTTGAGACCAGACAGTTCACAGCAAGGGACAATCTTCTTACCTTAAGCATAAGGAAAACCCTGCCCCACTTGACAGGTTTGTCAGGTTTTTCCTTATGTTCACTGATGATTGTTCCTCTCTGAGATCCATTCGGACAGTCTTGCTGCTCTGATGTAAGTGTTTCATCAGTAAATGGGGTGGGAGTGGGGTACTTTACCATTCAATTACTCTCGTACTACAACTCTACAGTATTGAAATAACACTCACCATGCCAAATACTATGAAGATTAACCCCTTCGCGTCCAATGATGCCCGGACCGTTACAGTTGTCTTTGACTTAAGGACCAGTGACGGTCCTGGCACATCAAGCGTTAAATCACTTGTCTCCGCTACAGTGTGCGATAGGAGAGATCCAGTCTGGCTGTTACTAGGTGGTACATGTGATTCGCTAAAATAGTAATGTATTAAATCTGAGGAGAAGAGAGAGAGTGAGATCATTACTGAAGTGTTCCTGCATTCCAGACATTGTTGTAGCCTTGCAACAAAGATAAAAAAGAAAAACATTTATTTTTTTCCCTCTTTGATCACTGTTAATAAAGTGATCAATTGATCCCCCCTTTGATCACTAATTTTAGTGATCCGTTGCTGCAGATCAGCTTTTGCTGATCTGTTGTATTTTTTTTTATATTTTTAAGTAGATTAGATAAGTAATTTTAGTGGGGCTAGGTAGGTTTAGAGTATACATGGGTTAGGGTAATATTTAGTGTTGAATTTAGGTTAGATTAAGATTTAGGGATTTAATTTCTTTTTTAATAACATTTGAATTTATTAACATTTTTAGGTAGTTTTAGTGGAGCTAGGTAGAATGTAAGGGGGTTAGGATAAGATTTAGTGTTAGATGTAACTTTAAACATAGGGTTTGTAAAAAATAAAAAAAAATAAATATAGTTTTATTGTAGGAATAGTGACTGTTTGGGTTTTTCAATAAATTAATTTAATCAGTTAATTAGTTTGTGTTAAGTTAGGTAGGATTAGGGTTGACGTGAGTTAGGGTAAGGTTTAGGGTTAGAGTTAGGCACAGAAACCCCCCCCAAAAAAAAAACAAAAAAAACCCATACATATAGTATTTACATAGGCATAGGGACTGGTTGGGGTTAGGTATTTTTTTTTAGTAATTTAATTTTGTTACTTATAAAGCTTGGGTGGGTAGATGGGTAGCTATTTAGAAAAAAACAAGGTAGGTAGTTTTAGATGCAGTGCATGTACTCTGCGGAAGAGGTGTATGCCTTTTTGGCTCCTGATTCAGAAGCCATGGATACTGCCTTTGATTTTGAGATCTCCCAGTTTACAGAGAGCGACAGTGATAGCTCTAATAATCACGCTGGGCCATCTTCTAAGAAGAGACTGCCCCAAGACATGCCCCAGAAGCAGCCCTAAGGCATGGCCCAGAAGTAGCCCTAAGACATACCCCAAAAGCAGCCCTAAGACATACCCCAGAAGCAGGCCCAAGATACCCCAAGAGCTGCCCCAAGACATGCCCAAAGACCTGCCACAAGGCCTACCCCTCCTCCAGAGCCTAGGGAATGGGTACCACCAGTGGGATTAAGTCCAGAAATACCTGATTTCAGAGGCAGCCCAGGAATAAATGCAGATGTGGCCGGTTTTAACCAGGAGCAGTTTTTTAATTTATTTTAGGGGGAAGACATTTTGGGGGAGATTGGCGCACAAACAAATATTTATGCAGCCCAGTACGTTGCAGCCAATCCAACATACTATGCTGTAAAGCAGCAATCATGGTATCCCACAGATGTTTCTGAATTAAAAAAATTCTGGGCCCTAACTATGGCTATGGGGATAATTAACACTTTGAGTCCCAGAGTGGTACGCAATGCATTGCGTACCCCTTTGGCACTCAAAGGGTTAAAAAGGCAAGCATCAGGTCATACTGGAGCAAAAATCCTGTATGTGTTACTCCCATTTCCGGCAAAACAATGAGCAGGAGATGCTATGAAATGATTTTGCGCTTCATGCATTTCAGCAATAACACCCTGTGCCTCGCCAAAGATCACCCCCAGTATGATAGGTTGTATAAAATTCACCCCTTATAACTTATTTGCAAAATAAAATTCAGATAACTATACCCCCAAAAAACAAATATCTATTGATGAGTCCTTAATGAAATAAAAAGGGAAGGTTGGGTTTTAAGCAATATAGGCCCTCCAAGCACTCCCATATATCCCCTGAAAGTGCTCCAAGTAAAAGTTTTTAAGTCCACAGGATACACCTACGCTTTTCTCATTTATGAGGGCAAGGACAGCCAACTTGATCCTCCTGGTTGCCGTGAATAACTGGGAACCAATGGCAAAATTGTTTGGGATCTCATTTCCCCCCATACGAAATAAAGGATATCAGTTATATGTAGATATCTATTACAAAAGCACCCTTTTATTTAAATCCCCCATTTTGTTTTGACACAGTGGCCTGTGGCTCTGTTAGGAGAAATGGTAAAGAGATTCCCAAGGAAATTATTAATTGCAAGCTACAAAAGGGAACATCCTTAGCTTTGTGCCAAGAGGTGCTGCTGGCTTTCAAGGTTTGAGACAGAAAGGACCTTTACATGCTGACAATCATACATGACGAGGGAACTTTGCCAGTCTCTGTCCGTGGCACGGTCCTCAGAAAGCCAGTCTGCATCAGAGACTACAACAAACACATGGAGGGGTGTTGATCTTTGTGATCAACTCATGCAGCCTTACCTAACTATGAGAAAATCTAGGGTCTGGTATAAGAATTTTGCCATTTTCCTGATGCAGACTGTCCTTTATAATTCTTATTTAATTATTAAATTGGAGAGACTGGGTTTAGGACACTATCCATTTAAAATCCCCCCAACCCCCCAAAAGAGAAACCCACAGAAACGCTGCAGAGTGTGCTACGCCAATGGCAAACAGATAGACACCACCTTCTACTGTTCTGATTGCCCTACAAAACCTGGGTTCTGCATTGGTGACTGCTTCAAACAGTATCATGTAGGTGCAATGCAGTAATTGTGTTATTTTATTATTTGGCCACATTTTCCCCTGAAATATCCTGTTTTTTTTCTTTTCCCCAAAACACATCCCTCCTTAGATCTAACACTATGAAAATATAATGTGAAGAAACGCACCCCGTTTTTTCCATGTCTGAAAATGGAAGTGTGCATATTCTAAACTGGACCCAGTAAATCCCCCAAACCCTGACAAACCTATGCATATGTAGCTGAATTGTGGACAATGCATTTTTACAAATCTCCAGATATCCTGTGCTTGAAATCCACAGCAACACCGAAATATAGGTGTGAAAATACAGGGTTTTTATTTTTTCTTACTGCGGATTTTGGGAGAGATTGCCAAAATACCAAATGCACCTAGACTGAAATCAAGAGTTGTATTCCTTTCTAAAAAATATATTTTGGAGGTGAATATTAATTGCAACATTGCTAAACACCCCAAATTAGACAAAGGTACAAGTTAAGCAAGCTGTAAAAAATGCCACGTCTGAAAATGGAAATGCGTATGTTCCCAACTGGGCCCAGTAGATTCCCTAAACCCTGAGAAACCTATGCATATTGCCATACTCAGAAAAGGCAACTGAATATTAATCAATGCATTTTTTTAAATGTTCACCTATTTTGTGCTTGAAATCCACGTCAACATTGAAATCTAAATGTGAAAAACACTGAGTTTTTTATTTAAAATTTATGAAGGATTGGTGATAAAATGGCTGCATGAAAAATTTGAAAACGAACTTAAAATGGAAGCCTGGGTTATCATCTTTTCAAAATCTTACACTTTTCGGGAGAAATCTTAAAATGAAGCACTGGTACACAGCCCCAAATGAGATATGGCACCAGTGAGGCAAGTTATGAAAATTCAAAGTGTGAAACTAGAAAAGCGCATGTTCCAATTTTGGCCCCGTGTCTCCCCCATACCCTGAGAAACATATGTATATGGGGTATTGCCGTACTCAGAAAAAGCAACTGAACATTATTCATGCATTTTTTAAAATGTTTTACGAGGGATTGGTGGTAAAATGGCTGCATAAAAAATTTGAAAACACACCTAAAATGAAAGCCTGGGTTGTCTACTTTTCAAAAATATACACTTTTGGAGGGAATCTTAAATTGGAGCACTGGTACACAGTCCTAAATGAGACATGACACCATTTAAGCAAGCTGTGAAAGTTCAATGTTTGTTCAAATGTTGGCCTGTAGCTACCCCAAACCCTAAGAAACCTATACATATGGGGTATTGCTGTACTCAGTAGAAGCAACTGAAGACTAATCAATGCATTTTTTAAAATCTTCTCTTATCCTGTACTTGAAATCCATGGCAACATTGAAATCTAAGTGCGAAAAATTCAGCGTTTTTTCGCACTTAGATTTAAATTTTGCTGCAGATTTCAAGCACAGGATAGGAGAAGATTTAAAAAAATGCATTGATTAGTGGTCAGTTGCTTCTTCTGAGTATGGCAATACCCCACATGCATAGTTTTCTCATGGTTTGTGGGATCTACGGGGCCCAAATTGGAACACGCATGTATCCCGTTTCACACATGGAATTTTCGCAGCTTGAGTCACTGGTGCCACTTCTCATTTGGGGCTGAGTAACAGTGCTCCACTTTAAAATTTACCTCCAAAAGTGTATATTTGTGAAAAGTAGACATCCTAGGCTTTCATTTTGGGTGCGTTGTCACATTTTCCTTGCTGCCATTTTACCATTAATCTCTTGTAAAACTTGATGTAAGAAAAAAATTCAGTGTTTTTTTCTTACATCAAGTTTTACTGGGGGATTGGTGGTAAAATGGCTACAAGAAAAATGTGATAACGCACCTAAAATGAAAGCTTGGGGTGTCTACTTTTCAAAAATGTACACTTTTGATGGAAATTTTGAATTGGAGTACTGTTACACAGACCCAAATGAGACATGGCACCAGTCAGAGGCATAACTAGAAGCCTCCGGGCCCTGGTGCAGGAAGTGCCACGGGCCCCCCCACCAGATTGGCCCTCCTTGATCACATTGACCCCCTCCACAATGCCCCTCAATCTTCACAATGTCCCCATCTCTTACCACCCTGGAGCTCCCGCGCGGTCCTCTTAGTAATGCAGAGCACTGGGCGATGATGTCATCTCCCAGTGCTCTGCATTATTAGAGTGCCGGAGGGAGATTGCGGGTGCCAGGCGGAGGGGTCGTAGGGGGCAGCCGAGCCCCTGGAGTGACAGGCCCGATCGCAGGCGTGACCCCTATAGTTACGCCACTGGCATCAGTGACACAAGCTGCTAAAATTCCATATGGGAAACTGGATACGCGCATGTTCCAATGTTCCCGTAGCTCCCGCAAACCATGAGAAAACTATGCATATGGGATATTGCCATAATCAGAAGAAGCAACTGAACACTAAGCTGTCCTTTTTTTTCATACCTGCGGGCATCTTGTGCTTGGAATCTACAGCAACATTACAATGTACATGTGAAAACTGCTAACAAAACAAAATATTACCATGATTTTGGTACAGATTTCTGAAAAATAAGGTGCATTAAAAACTCCATAATTCTACTGATGAATTACCCTATGTTGTCTACTTTTCAGACATATATGCTTTGGAGGAGGAGGTGGTTGCAGTGGACCCCTCCATGGATTCCTGCTCCATCTCCATGCGCATGTTCTCCTGAGATTCAATTCCCTTCCACCAGCAGCTGCTCCGTCATGTCTACAAGGCAGTTTTGTATTGGAACAGTTCAGTGGTCAGCACAGTAAGCTGAGCTTCCAGGGCATGGAGGCTAGCTGTTTTCCTCAGGGAATACCTTTGCAACCTCCTGAGGTATCTGTTTGTCCTTCAGTTGCCTCCTCTGGATGACCAAGCACTCCCTCTCCATCTCTTTGCTGTGTCCACTGGAGGGGTGGGGTGTGCTAACACCCTGTACTAGGCATCCTACTGGAAAGGGAACAGCACAAACCCCCCCTAACCACTCCCGAGGACCTGAGGAAGGTCAGTCTCTTCCAACAAGGGAGAGGGGAGCAAGGGACTAGAGATCGAATCTGGGGTACGATGCTAGTGGGCAGTGGTTGCCTAGAGGGAGTTGTGCTGCAGCCCAGAGCTGTATAAAGGTGCTAGCCATGAAGCTAGATTAGCCTCCTTCAGTTGAGTCATAGGGGACCTGCGATAACCCCCCCTAGAAAACCACAATCCCCAGGGAGAAAACACACTCCAACAGGAACAATACTCAATCAGATGGTCAGGCAGGTGGTGTAGAAGTCCTCCCAGTACAGAAGAATGACCAGTCAGGCCGGGTCATACACAGAGATATCAGGAACAGGGACAAGGCATCAGGCAGAAGAGTAGTCAGATACCAGGCCAGGTCATACACAGTGTAGACAGGAACGGCAGGCAGAAGAGAAGTCAGAAACTAGCTGGGTCATACACTGGTGATATCTGCAGGATACAAGGAGTAGAGAGATAAGCGGAGTCTATAGACAAAGCCATGATCATATACAAGGGCATGAGAGTAAGAGTAGTTAGGCAGGCGAGGTCAGGAGAAATGAGAAATCTTACAGAAACTCAGCAACACTGGAGACTCTATACAAACGCGTCCCAGTGCGAAACTTAAATAAATATTCACCAAATTTCTAGTGATTAAAATTGGGGCTTTCTAACACTTTGTATGCTAGAGAGGTCTCCATTCATTGCTAAGCAAGGGGGTTAAAAGCCCCAATTTAAATCAAAGGAAAATTGTCCT
Source organism: Rhinophrynus dorsalis (assembly GCA_037306005.1). Taxonomy (NCBI): domain Eukaryota; kingdom Metazoa; phylum Chordata; class Amphibia; order Anura; family Rhinophrynidae; genus Rhinophrynus; species Rhinophrynus dorsalis. The sequence continues at coordinate 314,083,299 of CM074718.1, forward strand.
CTATCTTACAGTTGGTTTGCTCCAAAATTGCACCTCACTATATGTGTATAATATCTGCTGCATCATTGGAAAGACCTTCCCATTCTCCATTGTCACCTCTGGTATACCATGTACTTCTTCTAAAACTGGTCATTGACCATACATTATATAGAACATGACATCCTCTAATCATTTATTGTTTCTCTGTGTATTAAATTAAAGTGTATTCTGCTAGCCTTTCTTTATATCTGGCATACCCCTCATTTTCATATTTAGGGATTTGCAGAAGAAACATTAAGAACACTCTGTTTGGCTTACAAGGAAGTGGAAGAATCAGAGTATGAACAGTGGGATAAAAGACATCAAGAAGCCTCTGTCAGCCTGCATAATCGTGAGGAGCACCTGGAAGAGGTGTATGAAGAAATGGAGAATAACCTGCAGGTACACTACCACTCCCGTCTGCTCACAAAGAAGCTCATCCTCATAAGTACTGAGCGTGATGAAGGCATGTTAAACATGCAGCCTGCATATGGGCAGTGTGAGGCTTTCCAAAGAGGGAAACTTTTTAAGAACCCAGCAGCCCAGCATTAAGGGGTTAAAAGCCATATTTAGATTTCTTTCTCAGAGAGGTGTACAAGTCCTTACTTTGTAATGCGTTGGATACTTCAGGCAATCATAGGGTTAATTAGGGTCAATTAGATTACGATCTTGACTGTATTTGAGTTTTACATGCCTGGATTAATGCTCATTTAGTGGAAAAGTCAACATTTCACTATTGTTATTGTTACCACCACCTTGTATTATCCACAAAGGGTCTGTGTGATCCTCTTACTCAGTTGAGATTATGCCCTCGATTCAATTGAGGCCCACACCAGAAAAACCACCCTACAGCATTTTTTCAATGCTGTAAGCCATTCAATTTCTGTGCTATGAAAAAATACTGCAGAAAAAAAACACATCAGGCATGTCAGCGCCCATTCTAACCCATTAAAACACATTTAATCGTCATCCATTTTCACATTCAGTCCCACACGTTAGCATTAAGATACGTTATGGGAGCCTCTCTAAAGGGTGAAAATCTGCACCCAATTTTTCTAGGTGCAAAGTCCATTAACACATCTTAAAAATGCTGACTCAGGAATTGCAAGGGGAAAAAAGCCAAAAAAACAAGCCTGTGGATGTATTGATATAGGGCCCTAAGCCCCATACCTAGGGTGAACACATGTCCCTGATTACCAGGGACAGTCCCGGAATTTACGTGTGTGTCCCATGTCCCTGGCAGCCCCCATCAGGGACAATAAAAAGTCCCTGAAAAAAGAATCTAAACACTAGAAACAGAATTTCCTATTGCCTACTGTGATACAAATTGATGCCTCTGCTGGGCTACAAGAAAATGACTTCTAGACAGAGCCCTAAGCACTAGAGACAGAACTGAGCCTTGATCCTGACTTGAAACAGGAGCTGCAGTGCAATTTTCTTGTAGTGTAATACTAGTCTAAGGCTTTTGGCCTGATGTATATTATCCTGTAGTCCACCAGAGACAGTGCTTCCTATCACAGCAGTCAATGGACAGTTCTCCCTCTAGTGTTTAAAACTCTGTGGTGCTCCAGATAAAGAACAATTTGTGCACTGATGTCCAGTGATGTATACTGACCTCGCCTACATAGCTGCCCTAGAGCTGGAGAGAAGTACTCTCCTCACCATACTGTCCCTGAATGGCAGAATGGAAATGTGGTCACCCTACCCATATCAATACATCCAAAGTATTAAAACAATGGGTCAAAAGTTAGATTTAACCTATGAGTGCCAGTGGCGTATGCATACGCCACTGCCACTCACAGGGTTAGTCCGACTAGGTTAAAAAAACATCCCATGAAAACAAACACTTACCTGTAATCCTGATGTCCAGCGGGGTCTTCCTTCTTCCTCTTCCGTATTCTCTTTTGTCTTCATCTGTTTTAAAAGAATAACCTGTAAAAAGAAATTAAGTCCACGTTAAATACATGTAATATAGTAATGTGTTTGTTAACCCTTTGAGTGCTGGAGGGGATCGCAACGCATTGCAGAGCAATGCACTGCATGCCTCTCCGGCACTCAAAGGGTTACAATGTGCCAGCATTCCAATTGTGATAAGTAATATGAGGGCATAAGAATAGGTGGCAAGTATATTTCTAAGAATAATAGATCATCACCAATAAATATTACAGATGCTCCTTTGCAAGTATTGAAATTATTATTAAAGTGGAACTTTCAGTTCATACTTAGTCGCCATGCATTCATTAAACGCATGGCGACTAGCTTTGAAATAGATGTTTTACCTTTAAAAAATAGCCCAGTGTAAAGGAATCCTTCCCATTTGGGGACTGACGGGCAGGTTAGTGCTGTCCACATGCCGTTCCGGTAACCATATGGTGCACTGCAATGGAGACCGGGACTGATAGCGCAGGCAGGCAGACAAGATGTCTGCGCTGTAGCCTGGGTTCCTGTCTCCAAATGGTAAGGATTCCTTTACACTGGGCTATTTTTTAAAGGTAAGACATCTATTTCAAAGCTAGTTGCCATGTGTTTAATGAATGCATGGCGATGCACGGCGGGGATGGCAGCATCTTTACAGTATGATATTTAATAGTAATATTCAATATTTGGACAGGAGCATCTGCAATCTTCATTAGGGATGATCTATTATTCTTAGACATATATTCGTCAATTATTTTTCTGTCCTCATATTATTTATTGGAATTGGAATGCAGGCACATCCTAGCCCTATGAGGGATGGCACTCAGAGGGTTAACAAACAGATTACTGTATTACATATTTAATGTGGACTTTGTTTCTTTTTATAGACTCTTCTTTTACAAAAAATGAAGACAGAAGAGAAGGTAGAAGATGGAGAAAGAAGGAAGATGGAATATTGAAGAAGAAGACGGACAGTGGATGACAGGTAAGTGTTACACAGATCTGGGTGTTAGGCTAGTGTTAGGTGTAGCATTGTTGCACTTCACTGTTACGGGTAGTGTAGGGTTAGTGTATGGTACGGTGACTGTGTGTGGAGCTCCCTCTTGGTGTTTGACAGTGTGTCAGGCACTAAGCGTTAACAGTTTTCCTTTGATGTTCCCGTTATTCACGCTATTTAGCATGGGTTTTGAGAACTTAGAACACACAATGGACATTTGTCCACAAGTTGTTTCTTGGACCAACATTCATTGTGGTTTCAGTTGGCAGGGCAATTAGATACCGACTTAGACAATTTTTTTCTAAGGTCGGTAGCCAATTTTGCCCTACTGGCTGTTTTAAAGGAAATTATTTAATTGAGGCATATATGTCTTTTTGATTCCTAATGCTTCAGTGTTGTTTCTAATCTTTATTGAGGCTCAAACACTTAAAGCAACACTATAACTTAAAAGAGCTTTCATAATCACCTGCATGTTTTATTAGCCATGTTTTACTTAGAAAACTATTTCTGAGCTATGCTAATATATAGATTATGATAATTAAGGCATGACCTGCAAGCATTTCCTTCCAGACCTACATTTCCCCTTGCTCTCTGACACTCTCAACAATGCAAGGGTTACCTCTTGGTAAGTGGGTGAAGTAAAGAAAGGCAAGGAAAGGAAATGCTTGAATAGCGTCTGCATAGCATGACTTAATTAGTATCATTTATAAATCAAAATATCTCAAAAACCAACTTTCCTTTAAAAAAAAATTAGCTAATACATCATATAGACAATTTTGAAAACACTTCTAATGCTATGCATTGGATACCTCTCTGCCAGTGAAAGGGTTAAAATTGTCAAATTTATTTTAGGAGATTATCTACTTTTAAGGTGACGATCACGTGAGTCTTAGGAGTTTTCTGCTTTAAATGTCTCCTTCAGACATTTGCATGTCCTAGTGATGGAATCGTCAGTACAGAATGAATTACTGAATTTGACAATAACAAACAGAAAATAGGGATTTGAAAAAACATTTGGCCTGTTTCCATATGGGATGATAAAAACAGCTTTTAAACATCCTGTTTTATTTTTCGCCTTTCTGTTACTTCAATAGGACTGAAATGACTGCTACTTAATTCAAAATGGATTTTTGTGACAAATGTTGCACCTCACATCCATATTATGATGTTATATAAGGCCCCTTTCAACAGGAATTAAGAAGAAGGCTGTTTAAACATTGTCTCTATAATACATCCCTAACCCCCTACCTAAAAAGTACTGACACCTTCTCTGAACTCTCTCAGACATGAAGGGGTCAATATAGGCCATGGAGAGAGCTGTGTTGATAGCTTAAGTAATAGAAAGGAAAAATGCAGTGGTCTTGGAACTTGCACAGAAATAAAATAAAGTCAATAGACACCCATCTCCACACACGCCTTCAAAGAGGGTAGGTATAATATATGGGGATCATACAATCCCTAAATCCCCATGAATGGTTTTAAATTGTCCAGAGGGGAGGATTTGGATCTATATATCCCTCTACTACACAAGAATGGAGCTATAATACAAAGTAACTATTTGAATACAAAGGACTATTTAAACTCCTTAAACTATTCTCTTGTCAAATTAGGGGCCTCCTTACCAAGCTCTTCCCTCCATGGTCTAGAGTGATCGACTGCAACCTCCCATCCACCCTTTCTAACAGATTGTGGTTAAGGAGGTGGGGAGTATTCTACGCCTCACCTTATGCAATTGTATTGAATTTGGGGTCTGATGGACTCCATACTAATTTTTATTCTTTCTTACCCCAGCATCAAAAGGAAGAGGGGCATTGGACAGCCTATTCTTATACTGACATATACCCTTGCTTCATTGGTGGTAAATTATTTTTAACCTCCACAACACACTGGTCAGAAGCTATTTTGGATAATATTCCCCTTCCTGGGATCCCCTGTGTATAGAGCAACTCTGTTTATATTTTCTATATTTTTTATTTTTTATTGAAAACACTTTTTTTAAAATTTAAAACACATACAGCTGGAGAGCTGTATAATGTATTACATTGTATAGTTCCCTGGTACTCCAAATCACACATAGTTAATGCTCCCCTGACAATTATACAGGCCATGAGGGGATTTGTAAGATTACAGGAATGTAAGGAGTGGGGCACTTGCCATTTTTCTTAACCTCTTTGAGTCATTGTAAAGTATATGGTGAGTATGCTAGCTAAAGAAGCATTGATTTAACCCCTTTAAAGGGATAGTAATGTTTCATAATAAAAGCAGCTCTAATTAATCATCATAGTATTTGGACTTTGGCAAGTGTTATTTCAGTTCTGTCAGAGTTGTAGTTCAAGAGTAATTCAATGACAAAGTATACCCCTCCCGCCCCTTTTATTGATGTAACACTGTTCAGCCAGATCAGAAGGGAGGTGCCCAGGTAGACTGCAGAGAAGGCCAATCTCCAATTAAGATAAGGGAAAAACCTGAAAAACTTGTCAAGTGGGGCAGGGCCTTCATTGTTCTCATAGGAAGAAGATTATCCTCTTCTGTTATCTGTCTAGTCTTACAACCAGATTCCACATCTGAGAAGAGATGGCTTACACTAGGTAAAAGGGGCGGGAGGGGGAACATTTGCTTGTGAATATCTCTCAAACCATGGAGGTTTCAGAGATGTTTTTTTTAATGCCTACAAAATAAAATAAAGATAAAACGAAGTGATACTATCCCTTTAAGGACCAGATAGACGTCACATGCATCATGTTGCAAAGCAATGCACTGCACACCATTCTGGTCCTTACAAGCTTCATGGAAAAGCCCATAAAGCTGATGTGCTTCAGGGTCTATACCACAGAAATTAATCCTTACCAAATTATTTAAAACAGGAAATTTCATTTTATAAAAGGGAAAACTTGGCTTAAAAATGTGTTTTTTGTCCCTAATATAATCACCTTTAATGGATGACAAAAGATGAAGTTCTGTCATTAAACCATTACAGTTGCCCTGGTGACAATGTTTTCTAGCTCTATCATAAGCACACATACCATAGAGTTAGAAGGGGCACAGTGCTACAGTTGGACATAAAGCTAACACCTTCCTTTCCTGCAGATCCTAGGAGCCACGGCCATTGAAGACAAACTTCAGGATGGGGTTCCAGAGACCATCCAGCTTCTGAAAGATGGTAATATAAAGATCTGGATGCTGACTGGTGATAAGCAAGGTACATCTGCTTTTACTGTTAAAATTAACCACTTCTACGTCTCAACATTGCTTTGCGAACCACACGAACATGTAGGGGCTAAAATAAAATGTGTGTAGGGCAAATGTGGTCCTCAACAGCTGGAGTGCCTGATGTTGCCCTGCCTTGGTGTAGAGACAGGAAGGAGGAATGTTATAATATATGTTTTGTTTAACTCTTCAAAGTACAGTAATGAAAGGGGCTAGTTGGTAATGATGGGAGTTATAGTTCCCAACAGGTGGAAGCCAGGGCTTTTTTACAAACAGATATTTATCACCAAAACATAGTCTAATGTTTTTAAACAGAGCCCGTTTTGCCATTATAGCACTAGAGATAAAAGCTGCATTTACTTGATAGACGCAATCTATGCTCAGTTATGGGATTGGCAGGCTGGAATGTCTGGAGAGGTCAACCCAACAGAGAAAGTCTAGCTAATGGATTTTGAATGGTGATCAGATCTATACTCACCAGTACACTTGTCAGACCTAAATTATTCATTGTCAGATGGAAGTCTGAGCATTGCCTGTGCACTAGAGGCCATCATTGACTACACCAGTGATTCCCTACTCTCTTTTCAGGGGCACCTAACAGGTCATGTATTTAGGATTTCCCTTCTTGTTCTCAGATGAGTTAATCAGATGTTCATTCATTTAATCAATTTGCCTATGCACCAGCAGGGTAATCATAAAGATATGGCCTATTATATATCCCTAAGGAGAGGGTTATGAAACACAGGTATACACTATTGATCCCATACATCCCAATTATGGTCCTTTGCTAAAATGAAAACTGGAGTAATCCTGGGGGAAAATACTTATTCAAAAATGCCCATTGCAAAAAATGGGACTTTAACTGCTAAAGATGTTATTTTTTTTTATATTTTTTTTTTATACACACACACACACACATGGTTACTTTCTCAGGCTGTAAACTAGAACAATTAGCAGTGGAGAACAAGAGAGATCAAATAAAAATGAACACAGTAAATAGAAATCACCAGACTAGTGGACCTGTCACCTTGATTCAAGTTTGCATATTTGAAAATTTCATTCAGAACTGGCTTTGTGTCATATTATCCAGAATCCACAGACAACAGGAGAGCGCTCTTATCAACACATCAATATAAATAAATTATAAAATGCTGACTTATTATTCACTTCTTCATAACACACCTGTCGGAATTAAAGTAATCTCCACGGGATCTCTGGAATCCAAAAAAGTAATGATGACCAGAATGCAAAATATATAAAAATGTTCCTTTGATAACAAGTTTGAATAAAAATATTACTGTCTTGTCTGATGAAAGGTTGACACCTGAAAAGCATTAAGGTTCACACCTGAAATGAGTTACATTTATATTTAAATTGTTATTATTCAAACTTTTTTATCTATTTTGCATTCTGGTCATCATTAGTCTTTTTGGATTCCTGAGATCCTGTGGAGATCCCTGTTCAGGGGCAGATGTTTCCTTTGTTGCTTTACCGGTTTCTTTGATCCCAGCTGGTGTGTTATAAAGAAAGTAAATAATCAGTGGTTTAAAAATTACATGCATCAATGTGTTGAAAAGAGCGCTCTCCTGTTTTCTATGTATTCTGGCTTTCTCTCTTTTTTTGAGGAGCGTATTTGTGGTGAGCTGCTGTGAAGAATCTGTGTGGTAGGCAGCATAAGATCCCCCACATGCCCTTATAGCCAGTCTAAATGTAGCTTCTATTATTGCGAGTACCCCTTTTTCCACATATCTTCTATTTGGACAGACTCTTGCATATTAACCCTATGAGCACCTCCTTTGTGCTCTTTTCCATTTGTGTCATATTAACCAAATGTCCAGCAGATGTATAGTTTAGGAAATATTAACACTTATTTCTGGAAAAAGTGAAAGTATCCTGGGTCAGCAGAGAGCTTAATTAGACTATGAAACATCACTTAAAACTTTACTTAGCATATGAAATTTCACTGTAAAGCTTAATTAGCATATGAGACTTCCCTGGTACCCCAGGGCACAGCAATTAGCATACATTAGGATAAGTTACCAAGTATGACTATCTCCTTAACTGTACATTTGCCGTCTTTGGCTAACATAATTCATAGGAAGTATATAATGAAGTTTTCAAATATACACATTTTAATTAGCACAACGGGTCTATTGTTAGTCTTTTTGATAAACAAATTACTGACTACATATTTTTATTCCAGAGACTGCAGTCAACATTGCATATTCCTGCAACCTACTATCCAGTGACCTGCAGATTATGGAAGAGAGTGAATTACGGTATGTGTGGGGGCGGTGGTGCAAAGGAACAGAAGCTGCAAAACAGAAATTGGTGCATATGTATACAATCAAAAGAAAAGCATTTCTGGGGCAAACCACCTGCATCATAGAAAACACATGAAAAGTCATTACGCTATTTAACCCCTATAGATTTCTGACATCTCAAGATATCATGCACTCAAATGGGGCATTTTGAAACGTTTGGGGAGTCTGTGAGAGAACTTACTTTTACTCCATCAATGGGATCCTGAAATCTCCATGCCAGAGCTTCTATCTCAGTCACGTGACTTCAAAAAGCATGTGCAGGTAAGGAGCTGGGAGATGGATAAACCAGGGGCAAGATATCCATCCTTGCTTCTAACTGAACAAGTGATGCAGCCCCCTTAACTCACTTAAAGGGATAGTAATACTTAAAGGGATAGTATTACTTCAAAATTACTATCCCTCATATTGTAGCCCTTAATAAACTGAGTTAAAGCACACGTAGAAGACTGTTTCAATTAATCATTTTTCCTTCCATAACGAGATATCGGCTCTGCTGAAGAGCCTCAGCTTGATTCAGAGACCGGATTCTCCTGCTGGCAGCAGAAAGCTGACAGCAGGGGAGAGGAAACTTTGAAAGCGGCAATCTCTTAAACCATAAAGGTTTGAGAGATGCTGCTGGTGTCATTTAACTCAGTTTATTAAGGGCTACAATATGAGGGATAGTAATTTTGAAGTAATACTATCCCTTTAAGTATTACTAATCCCTATAGTAAAGTACTACTAAAAAAAAAACGTATTGCCCCAGTGTCATCTCTCAAACCTTTATGGTTTGAGAGATGAATGCTTCTAAAGTTGCCCTCTCCCTCCCCCTTCCCCGTAGTCAGCATTCTAGCTGACTCAGTGAAATCTGGTCATAGATCATCAGGCAGCTCTGCAGCAGAGCCGCGATCGCGTTAATTAAAAAAAAGCTTTCACTAAAACGGTCTTCTACGTGTGCTTGCAAACCAAGCACACGTGGAAGACCATTTCAGTGAAAGTTTTCTTTTTTAGTAACACAATCCGGCTGTGCTGGAGAGCCGCTTGAAAGTCGTACGACTTTCTTCCCTGCAGTCAGCTACAACGCTGACTACGGGGAAGGGGGAGGGCAACTTTAGAAGCGTTCATCTCTCAGACCATAAAGGTTTGAGAGATGACACTGGGGGCAATATGTTTTTTTTTAGTAGTACTTTGTTATAGGGATTAGTAATGCTTAAAGGGATAGTAATGTTTCATAATAAAAGCAGCTCTAATTAATCATCATAGTATTTGGACTTTGGAGAGTGTTTTTTCAATTCTGTCAGAGTTGTAGTTCAAGAGTAATTCAATGACAAAGTACCCCCCGCCCCTTTTACTGATGTCACACTGCTCAGCCAGATCAGAAGGGAGGTGCCCAGGTAGACTGCAGAGAGGGACAATCTTCAATTAAGATAAGGGAAAAACCTGAAAAGCTTGTCAAGGGGGGCAGGGTTTTCATTGTTTTCATAGGAAGAAGAATGTCCCCTTCTGTTATCTGTCTGGTCTTACAACTAGATTCCACATCTGAGAAGAGATGGCTTACACTAGGGAAAAGGGGCGGGAGGGGAAACTTTGCTTGTGAATATCTCTCAAACCATAAAGGTTTGAGAGATAATACTTATATCGTTGTTCATGATTTTTTAATGCCTACAAAATAAAATAAAGTTAAAACGAAATATTACTATCTTTTTAAGTATTACTATCCCTTTAAGGACCCTGTTATAATATTGGAAAGGTGAAAGCCTCCCCTTTCAAAAGCTGATACAGAAATTAGGTTACATGCCAGGTGATCTCTAGATCACCTGGTATTTAAAGGGATAGTAATACTTAAAATGTAAAAAATATATGTTGTAGGGTTTATCCCCCTGAGTAAAACAAGGATACTCTCACTGCTGAAAGGTGTTTTATTCAAAAGTTATTACAGCTCAAAGTTGATTTTTTTAGGTGCAATATCACAGTGGCCAGAAATTGTACAGTGGCACTGTTGCTACACAATCCTATGGACAGCTCTGGTCCCGGGACCATAAATCTCCATAGAATGGTGTAGCAACAGTGCTACTGTACAATTTCAGGTCACTGAAAAGTTCAAGAAGAAAAAACCTACAGAGAGATGGAATGTATCAGAGCTGATCCATGAACTCATACACCTGCACAGCTACAGCCATCCATCTGAACAAAGAAACCAGTTCAGTCTATAATGGGGATTCCTGAGACTGCTAAAATAAACCTTTATTAATCAGATATTAAAACAATACACACATGACAATATATATAAAGCTACTAATTGTGTACATAGTGCTTTGTGTAAAATCACAGTGCAGCTGGATACATCTCCGAGCTATCAAAATGTTCAGTGTTTATTGATACAAAGTGTCTAGTTTACACTGGTTAGAAGATAGCAATCATTGTTGAACATACACAGTAATGAGATTCCTTCAGGCACCTCTGCTAAACTCCTCACTAGTATTTATATGTATCGTATGCAATTTTGTTGCCAAGTATCAGCACCCTTTAAGTTCCGATCCACGATATTACTGATCTTTTTTAACTCACTTTGGTTGGATGTGGGATTGTTAAACCACACAGTGTGAAGCTTTTAAGACAGCATGAAAACTAAGTTTGTTTCATGTTGTCCGTTCCTATAGCTTAACGTGGTAAACAAAGTCAGTTAAGACGTCATACATTCACGCCTACACCAACCGATCTCTATATTATATGGGCGTTCGGTCTAAATTAACTCCGTATGTTACAAGAATACTGTCGTGTTAATGCATGTAATGCATAGAACCCGTTGGAGTATTAGAGAAGTTTTTCTGCGAGTGCCCTGCTCTCATGTCTAATTTAATCACATCTCTTAGACAGCTTTCCTCCACTTTACTTGAAATCTAGTCACTTTCAGCTCAGAGAATCTATCACCTACTTAAATGCTCAGTCTATTGATTTAAGTTATAGTGATTCCTACGCTCTATCATAAGAATTAATTATTAACTAATAATGGCAGGGTTCCTATCGAGTCCATTAGATTTTTCCAATTGACAGACTGAAGCCACAAATCTATTTGGAAGTAGCATAGAGAGTAATGAAGTACCAACGGATAATACAATAGTGAAAGCATTTATAGAATTAAATAAAAGTATGAAAAAACAAACGAGACTATGCTGGGACATAACGACATTGAATAACTATGTTAATAATAAGATAGTCCCAAGAGGATTACGGATTAAACTAATTCCAGCTTCACATCTAACTGAAGATAGTTTTATTAAGAAATGGGATGATATTTTAACTAAATGCTCACTAGATTTGCTCCAACTTATAATTGATACTGAAAAAGAACAACTTACTACTACCAATATTGAGGTGGAGAAACAATTACTTGAAATAAAAAATAAAGTGAATGACCCTGAATTTGTTAAATTGGAAATGGAATTGAAAGAAAACATAGATAAACTTGCTTCAGATCTTAAGAATAGAAAATTTAAGAAATATAAAAGAGATCAGAAAGATTTTGAGGAAGGCAAAGTTTATTGTAGATTTTTGCAGCCAAAAACAGATACAATTCCAACTGAATCAGACACAGATAATACGGATTCAGAGAATGAACAGGGTTCACGCTTTCAAAGACGAAATAGGAGGAAAAATAAACATAATAATATATCAAATTTTTTATGTCAGGGCCAAGGAGGGAATCGACCACCAGAACTGAGGGACAGGAACAGATGGGGTTACAAAAGAACAAACCCATATCATCTGATACATTTCAAGTAATTAACCTGTCCAAGGTTACACTTTCTAATACAGATTATAAAGTACTTCAAAAGGTATTAACTTTTGCTCTGTCCCACAAAATGAACTTATTTGAATGGATCAAAGACATTAATCTGTTTGGACGGAAACTCCTTCTGCACAAATATTTTAAGCAACAGGAACGTACAGGAAAACCTACAATAAAAGACAGAGTGAATATTTCTATGTTAGAAGCCCTTTTGGAGGAAAATGAAAGAGAGGTTACTGATATGAGAGGCCCATTTAAGGACCTTAAGGTTAACACTAAGTTTACACCACCAAGTAGTGTTTCACAACATGTTGAGATTTTCATTGAAGGGGTTACACAAGAACTTGAACAGTTATCAAAAGAAGATATTAAAGGTAAAGAAATGATGAATATGAGCAAAAAGGAAATTCAGGCAACAACAAGGAAATTATCATCAAACCCAGTGATAAAGGGGGCAATATAATTATACAGGATATCTCAGACTATAGAAAATGTCTGAGATAATTAAATGATAGAACCTGTTATAGGAAACTGGATAGTGATCCTATTAAGAAATTCCAACTTGAATTAGAAATTGTCCTTAGAAAAGCAAAACTGGATAAAATAATAGATGATAATGAATTTGGATTTCTAATGGTAAGAAACCCGGTTATACCCACATTCTACACTATTCCCAAGGTGCACAAAAAATTAAATTCACCTCCTGGTTGCCCAATAGTGTCAGGGATAGGGAGTCTAACTGAGAGAAGTAGTATCTATGTTGATCGCATACTAAGGAAATTTGTATGAAGTCTTCCATCATATACGAGAGACTCCCTGGACGCTATAAAGAGATTAAGCGACATAACCGTGGGACAAAATCAGTTTTTTGCTAGTCTAGATGTAGAATCATTATATACTAGTATTATACATGAGAATGGTATTAAAGCTGTAAGGAAATAACTATAAGGGCCATAACAAATTATCACGGTCCCCGTGATTCCCTGTCAATCTTAGCTGTGTTACCTGTGCATTGGAGGAGGCTGATTGGCCCACCCAGGATGTTCCTTTTTATACTGGCTCTTGGGCACTTGTCAGTTGCCTTTCGTGGTGTTCCTGATCCTGCGCCTCGTTGCTGAGTTCCTGAGTATCCTGTGTACCGATCCGGCTTGTCTGACTATTCTACTGATCCTGCTCCGTGATTGACCCGGTTCTGGCTGACGACCCTGCTCTGTGATCGACCCGATTCTGGCTGACGTCCCTGCTCCGTGTTTGACCCGGTTCTGGATGACGATCCTGCTTCATGTTTGATCCGATTCTGGCTGACGACCTTGCTCTGTGATTGACCCGTTTTCTGGCTGATGTTCCTGCTACCGTATCGATCCGGTCCCGGTTGATGTTCCAGTCCTGTGTGCTGTTCCAGTGTTCCTGAGTAGCTCCGGTTGCTCCAGCGACATTCTGAACTGTCTGGTATCTCGCTGATCCTCTCTCTCTACCGAGCTGTTGCCTGAGGTTGCTATATCATTCCGCTGTCTACTGAGCTGTCCTCTCCTATATCGAACCATACTAACCCGTGCAATGCCTGTAGTCTCCGGTTACGTGGCTCATATACACTTGCAAAGCCTCTGGTTACCCTTAGAGCCTGTTACGATTTGAGCCTGTAAGACCTAGCCAAACCATCACTCACAGAGCACTGTCCGTTCCGGTGTTCAGTGTGCACCGTGACCGCGCCGGTTGGTGCTGGTAGCCTGTCCGCTCTTGCAGTGTGGATTCTGTGTGACACCAGAAGGGTGTCCTGGCTCTGGTTCACTAACGCTCAGGGTGTACGTTATCCTCTGCACTTCCCAGTGCTCCGGCTGCTATAGCTTGTGCAGTATCCATCTATCTTGGCACCCTAAGGGTGTTTGGGCGCAATCCCGTTGGTACACGCAGGGTTACTACCAAGTGTACGTTAAGGGCGATTCAGGTTCTGGTCTCTTCAGCTCTAGCAGTAGCGTTCCTCCGAATCCCACGGTGTTGGTATTGGCTCAGCTCTGGGCTATAGGTGCGCTCCCTTTTACTCCTTGAGAGTGATTCAGTGCAGACACTATAGTCCTTTCTCACTATCAAGAGACTGTTATCATATCCTGGGCGTTGGCTAATCAAGGATTGAGTTGCTTCAGTTTCTCCTCTTTAACCCTGTATGGTATTTCCCCAGTCCATATATATCCATATATGTATTGCATAACCTTTACTTGGTCCGTACTTTGCCAATACTGATTATACCTGTACTGGCCCGTAGGGGCACTGTTCTATTATCATTTTCTCAATAAAACTGTGTTTTTACTTTCTACCGTGGTCTGAGTGTCAGAAAACCGTAACACAAATTTGTTTTAGAATTACTTGAGTTTGTCTTAAAGAGGAACTACTTTGTTTTTGATAACTGCTACTACTACCAAGTGAGGGGCACTGCCATGGGAAGTACCTGTGCCCCCTCTTACGCCAACCTGTATTTGGGTTGGTGGGAGCAAAAATTTATTTTTGTACAGGTAATGGAAAGATACACGGACTGTATTTCCATATGGCTTCGCTTCATTGATGATGTCCTACTCATTTGGGATGGATCAACAGAATTGTTTAAGGAATTTGTCAATACCATTAATGATAACAATATGAATTTATTGGTTACTAGCTGCTTGGATCGTGATAAAATATCTTTTTTACATATTTTAATTTATCGTGATGAAACTAATTAAATAAAAACAACGGTATATTCGAAAGAAACAGCCACTAATAATCTTTTAAGAGCTGAGAGTCAACATCCAGAACAATTGAAAAGCAAGATTCCTATAGGACAGTACCTTTGCATAAGACGATTGTGCAGTACAATGGAGGAATTTAAAATTGAAGCTAGAAAATTACAAACAAGGTTTTTAGCACGAGGGTACAGTAGAGACTAGTAGGAACATTTAATTCACAACACAAAGCTATTAACACAATTCTTAATAAATATTGGCCAATACTCCTCCAAGACAAAGATATATCTGAGGTACTACATGAGAATGTAACATATAAAAACGAAGCACTAATATTAAAGATTAATTAGTGCATAGCCATTTTGTAAAAGAAACTTCTACTACTTGGCTGAAATCCAATCTTAAAGGAACTTATCCTTGTAGAAATTGTACAGCCTGTAAGTTTATATTGAGAGATAAGTTTTCCTTTAATTGCAATGGCTTAATAAAATTTATCAAATCGTTTGTAGTTGTGGAAAACGTTATGTAGGCAAAAACTATAAGAGAATTCAGAATCAGGATACTTGAACATATTGTAGATATTCGAAATAAAAGAGAAAAACCTATATTACGACATATACATGAAATACACAATGGTAATCCTGAAGTATTACGTTTTATAGGAATACAGAACATCAAGAAAATGGCGAGAAAAGGTGACCTAAATGCGAAATTATTGGTAAAGGAAGCCCAATGGATCTATAAATTGGGAACATTAAGCCCACAACGGTTAAATGAGGGCTTTACTTTTAGTCCATTTATTAAAAAATGGTAATTATTATTTGGCAAATCAGATGGCTAGGTTAAAAAATTGAGCATGTTTAACTTTAATTCAGTAATTGATAAAGTAAAGACATATTATCATAATATATATGAGGATGAGGTATTATCTTTATATCTTTATACATTTATTCATAATAGTTTTTGAAATTTATTGACATCATTGAATATATATGTTGATGTAACTTTGGCATTGAACTTAAGGATTTATACTAAAGAAAATTACCTAAAAAGTGAAATTGGGAAATTAGGGTACTAATATATACATCGTCTTATATTTATTTCATATGTATCTTGTTATGCAGTTGATTGTTTACTATGTTTAAGTAATCTTCTTATGACATAGAAGTAAATATTGTATGTTTCTATCCCTAAAAAAGAGGGGTGTATATAGATATTTGGTACACTTTTTCAGTATGGAGATATAAATAATGGAATAGAATTTCTACTGGACCGGAAAGAGTTAATGGAAAACAGAGTTGCAACCTGCCAAACTAACATTAATCCTGATTGGTTATTACTAACGCGCTCCTTGATTGGAAGGAATTCAATCGGTATGGCTACCCGGTAAGATTCATAAGGGTATATAAAGTTGGGGACTGTAAGCAGACGAATGATAGATTTCCCCTGACAAAGCCGTTGTTACGGTGAAACGCGTTGGGCGGTGCAGCACAATACTAAGGGCATGATTTAAATGGCCCAATGATATAACTAAATGGATCTCTGAGCTATCACTCTGAGTTAGTGAAATACTCAACGAAGGAGTTAGATAGAAAGTAAGAAATATGATGAAGATTAGCATAGAGTTATAGTATGAAAGATTAAGCTAGATAGAGCTTAGGAATCACTATAACTTAAATCAATAGACTGAGCGTTTAAGTAGGTGATAGATTCTCTGAGCTGAAAGTGACTAGATTTCAAGTAAAGTGGAGGAAAGCTGTCTAAGAGATGTGATTAAATTAGACAGGAGAGCAGGGCACTCGTAGAAAAACTTCTCTAATACTCCAACGGGTTCTATGCATTACATGCATTAACACGACAGTATTCTTGTAACATACGGGGTTATTTAGACCGAACGCCCGTATAATTTAGAGATCGGTTGGTGTGGGTGTGAATGTATGACGTCTTAACTGACTTTGTTTACCACGTTGAGCTATTGGAACGGACAACATGTACTGTTGAGGTTCAGTTCCAGTTTCCTGTCATCTGTTCCTGTATATATATATATATATATATATATATATATATATATATGTGCTTATTTGTAGCCTGACCTGTGTCAGATTTGGAAGTGCCCTGGCACTGTCCGGGTCTGGACCTGTGAAGGGACCCTGTGTCCATTATTATTTTAATAAAGTTGTTTTTACCTTACCAAATTGTCTGAGTGTTCTGAAATCCGTGACAGTCTGAAAGGGCCATGACCTCAGACAAATCTGGTGAAGGTAGCTCCCAGAATATTCTGTGGAGAATGGACGCTCAGGAGCAACGGTTAGATCAGTTGTCCATGGCTATTCAGACTATTTTGGAGTGCACCGCCTGCCTCGAAAGACATGTACAGCGTTTGGGTGGCCACCTATCACGGTCCCCGTGATTCCCTATCAATCTCTGTGATGATACCTGTGCATTGGAGGAGGCTGATTGTCCTGCCCAGGATGTTCCTTTATATACTGGGCCTATGGCACCTGTCAGATGCCCTTTTCGTGGTGTTCCTGATCCTGCGCTTTTGTTGCTGTGTTCCTGCGTTCCTGTGTACCGACCCGGCTCGTCTGACCATTCTACTGTTCCTGCTCGTGATTGACCCGGTTCCGCTTGACGTTCCTGCTCCATGATTGACCTGGCTTTGGCTGACATTCCTGCTCCGTGATTTGACCCGGTTCTGGGTGATGTTCCTGCTCCATGATTGACCCGGCTTTGGTTGACGTTCCTGCTCCATGATTCGACCCGGTTCTGGCTGACATTCCTGCTCCATGATTGACCCAGCTTTGGCTGACGTTCCTGATTTGTGATTGACCCGGTTCCAGCTGATGCTTCCTGCTCCGTGATTGTTCCTGTGTTCCAGTGTGATCTCGGTCGCCTACCGGCGACATTCTGAACTGTGAATAGTATCTCTCTGACTAATCACTTCTCTGCTAAGCTGAGCTGTGGCCTCCGTTACCAAGCTGTCTTATAGCCTTGCTGAGCTGTTGTCTCCGTTACCGAACCTGCCCTATACCCTTGCTGTGCTGGTTGCCTCCGTTCTTGAGCCTGCATCCGTAAACTTTCCAAGCCTGTGTGTTTCATCCAAGCCAGTTAACACTTACTGAGCCTGTGCCTTACTGACCTAGCCTATCCGTTTACGTGAGCAGAGCAGTTTCCGTTCCGGTGCTCGGTCTGCACAGTGGTTGCACCTCCCAGTGCTAGTGGCCTCCTGTTTGCTCTTGCAGTGTGTTGCTCCGTGACGGCACCGGAAGGGTGTCTCGGCTCTGGTCTCCAAGTGCTCACTGTGTTATGCTATCTATCGCACTACCAGTGCGTTGGCTCACTATCGCTTGTGCAGTGTTGGTTCGTATTGGCACCCAAGGGGTGTTCTGGCTCTGTTTCTGTTGGCACGCAGGGTTTCTTCCAGTTGCGAGTGCTAAGGGCTTTTCAGGTTCTAATTCCATTTGCTCCAGCAGTGGCTTTTATCCATTACATTCCTCTAAGGAGGTATTGGCTCAGCTCTGGTCAAATCTTTGCTGTTCACTTGGGCGTCTATCATGGTGCCCGTGATTCGTGCTATCCTGTGTCTATCACTTGCTGGAGTTCCTCATTGTCTGTCTGTTATCAGCCCTCCTCACTCAGCCTATTTAAACCCAGTTTGGGCACTCCCAGGTTGCCCTTTCGTGTTTTTTCTGACATCACTTTACCTGACCTGCTTGTCAGGCTTTTGGGCCTGATATACCAATGTTCCAGTATTCCAGTACTCCATTGTTCCGGTGTTCCTGTATTCCAGTACTCTGTTGTTCTGGTGTTCCTGTGTTCCTGGGTTCCAGTACCTCGCCAGTTGATCATTCCTGAGTTCCTGAGTCTCCTGCCTGCTAGTCTCTCAAGCCGGTTCCGGTCTCTTTCGTGGCTCCAGCAGTTCCGGTCATTTGTCAGTGCAGCTGTGCTCACTCCAGTGTATCTTCCGCTTGATCTCTAGACTCTTGCTCTATCTGCTGTCGCTTAGGCGACATTGTTCTTTCTCGCTCCGACGACCTATACTGTTGGTCCCAGCTTGCGGATGCTGGGTTACTCCATTAACCTGGTGCGCTCACTCTGTTGGTCCCAGCGTACGGACGCTGGTTTACTCCATTTATCTGGTTGCGCTCACTCTGTTGGTCCCAGCGTGCGGACGCTGGTTTACTCCATTAACCTGGTTGCGCTCACTCTGTTGGTCCCAGCGTGCAGACGCTGGTTTACTCCATAAACCTGGTTGCGCTCACTCGGTTGGTCCCAGCGTACGGAAGCTGGTTTACTCCATAAACCTGGTTGCGCTCACTCTGTTGGTCCCAGAGTGCAGACGCTGGTTTACTCCATTAATCTGGTTGCACTCACTCTGTTGGTCCCAGCGTGCGGATGCTGGTTTACTCCATTAATCTGGTTGCGCTACTTTGTTGGTCCCAGCGTGCGGACGCTGGTTTACTCCATTAATCTGGTTGCGCTCACTCTGTTGGTCCCAGCGTGCGGAAGCTGGTTTACTCCATTAACCTGGTTGTGCTCTCACTGTTGGTCCCAGCGTGTGGACGCTGGTTTACTCTATTGATCTGGTTGCGCTCATTACTGTTGGTACCAGCGTGTGGACGCTGGTTTACTCCATTAATCCTGGTGGCGCTAGTAACTGTTGGTCCCAGCGTGCGGACGCTGGTTTGCTCCTTGGCTACTCATATACTGAGGACAGGTTGCTGTCCAATTCCTTACGCAGTTGTCTGGTATTCTCAGGCTAAAGACTTCTGCTGAGAAGACCATTGTTCCTCTCCATACTACTGTCATTGTCACCTGACAGCTTGGTCTCCTCTCTTGGGCTGCCCTGCCCGGTATTGGTAAGGCCGGTAGAACCTGAATACGTTAACATCTTAAGGTTGCCTTACCCGGTATAGGCAGGGCCGGTAGAGCCTACTATCAGTATTTCCTCAGGCTGCCCTGCCCGGTATTGGTAAGGCCGGTAGAACTTGTTCTTGCTGCCATCCTAAGGTTGCCTTACCCGGTATTGGCAGGGTCGGTAGAGCCTACACTCAGTATTCCATTGGGCTGCCTTGCCCGGTATTGGTTAGGCCGGTAGAACCGGTACCTGTCATCTCATGGTTGCCTTACCCGGTATAGGCAAGGCCGGTAGAGCCTATCGCTATTGCAACTGTCACTCGGGTTGCCTTGCCCGGTATTATAGGCAAGGCCGGTAGAACCTATTCTCTTGTTATTTATTGTTGTATTGTTATATATGTATGATACCCTACGGGGGATTGCCTTAACTTTTCAATAAAGTTACGTTTTTACCAAACCTTAAGTCTGAGAGTCTTCAAATACCGTGACAGCGTCCTATTATACAGCTATCTGAGAGTGATTCAGTACAGTTACCTACTACACCTTTCCTTTGCACCATCAAGAGACTGATATTAACTTCTGGGCGTTGGCCAATTACCATCACAGAGACTGTTCAGTTGCTCTAACATTACCCTTGTCCATTCATTTATTCTGATTAGTGTTGAGCGAGCGTGCTCGGCCGATGCTCGGATCGGCTCGAGCATCGCTCTGCTCGGCACATGGCGGTACTCGTACGAGTACCGCCATGTGCTCGCCCGACATGTTCGGGTGAAGGGGATCTGTGCCGGAAGAGGCACAGATCCGAAGACGCTCCGCTGGACCACCAGGGACTGGAGGTACGGGGGCATTGCGGAGATGAAGGGGGCATTGCAGAGATGAAGGGGGACATTGTGGAAGAGGGGCATAGACTCTATGCCCCTCTTCCACAATGTCCCCCTTCATCTCCGCTATGCCCCTCTTCCACAATGTCCCCCTTCATCTCCGCTATGCCCCTCTTCCACAATGTCCCCCTTCATCTCCTATGCCATAGAGGAGATGAAGGGGGACATTGTGGAAGAGGGGCATAGCGGAGATGAAGGGGGACATTGTGGAAGAGGGGCATAGAGTCTATGCCCCTCTTCCACAATGTCCCCCTTCATCTCCGCTATGCCCCTCTTCCACAATGTCCCCCTTCATCTCCTCTATGGCATAGGAGATGAAGGGGGACATTGTGGAAGAGGGGCATAGCGGAGATGAAGGGGGACATTGACCAGGCACCCTCCGCTCATCAGAGCAGGGGGTGCCTGGTTTAATGCTCGAGTGCTCCCATGCTTTTCAATGGGGCTCGGGTGCTCGGCCGAGCACTCGAGCCTCAGGGGGTGCTCGGTCAGAGCACCCGAGCACCCGAGCATCGGGGTGCTCGCTCATCCCTAATTCTGATCATTATAGTTTGCTCATACGTATTTGAGTCTGTACTACTGTCATTACTGTTTATGCCTGTCCTGGCCACCAGGGGCGCTGTCCTTTGATTTTATTTCAATAAAACTGTGTTTTTACTTTTAACCTTTGTCTGAGTGTCAGAAAACCATAACAGTACGAAAGGGCCTCGACCTCTGACGGAAAAGGTGATGGTAATACACAGAACCTCAACTGGAGGATGGATGTTCACGAGCAACGCCTGGACCAGTTGGCACTGGCCATGCAAACCTTACTAGAACGTATGGTACACCTTGATAAACCTAACCAAAATCTGGTGGTCCCCCCAGTTATGACACCGGATAACATTGCTGGGCAAATGGTTGCTTCCTCCAGAAGTTTAATGACGGCGGCACCTTTACCGTTAAGATATAATGGCGAACCCACTCTGTGCAGGGGGTTAATTAACCAGCTAGAGATATTCTTTGAACTGACACCTCATGCCTTCCCGAATGACCGTAGGAAGGTGGGGTTCATGATATCTCTATTAACTGGTAAAGCCCTGGCATGGGCTAACCCCTTATGGGAAAAGGCCAAACCATGTACTCGGAACTTCGATGAATTTGTCAAAAAGTTTCGGAGACTATTCAAGCTACCTGGGAGAGCCACCTCTGCTGCCAAAAGATTGATGAAAATACAGATGGGCGAGCGTACTGTAGGCGATTACGCTATAGAATTTCGGATACTGGCAGCAGAGGTAGGTTGGAATAATGAGGCACTGTTGGCAGCTTTTGCCCAAGGGTTATCAGACTCTATTAAAGATGAGATTGCGGCCAGAGAAGTGCCTACCGATTTGGACGAGTACATAGACTACGTTATGCTCATTGATACGCGCATGCGCAAGAGGCGCCTGGCAAAGAGGGCAAGATCCAAAACCTATGGGCACGATGGTTCTTTAAACCCACCCTCACCTCCCAATCCTCCTGACCGGGTAACCAAACCAGGTGAGCCTATGCAACTCGGGTTCACCAGACTGTCTAAGGAGGAGTGGGCACACCGCAAAAGGCAGGGTTTATGCTTATATTGTGGTAAAAATGGGCACATACTACGTACATGTCTGGTACGGCCAGGAAACACACGCACCTAGGGTACCTTGGGGGACAGGCCCTAGGTGGTGTACAATCGTCCCCAGATCCCTGTTCCAAAAAACCCACCATTCTGGTGAGTTTCATCATAGGTGACCAAGCTGTGGAGGTACTAGCTTTGGTAGATTCTGGCGCAGCAGGCTATTTCATGGACCGGGCTTTTGCTGAAACGCACAATATTCCTCTGTCTAAAAGAGATACTCCGCTAGCCATTGAGGCCATTGAGGCCATTGATGGCAGACCTCTAGAACCAGCTTTCATCACTATGGAAACTACTCTCATTACTATGTCTATTGGGGTTCTCCACAGGGAGGAGGTATGTTTCCAGATCATACATTCACCCCATCATGCAGTCATTCTGGGGTTCCCTTGGTTATTGCTGCACAATCCCCAGTTTGACTGGCAAAGATGTGAGGTTAAGTCTTGGTCTGATTACTGCATTGGTCACTGTCTGTCTCATCCAGTCAAGATCATGTGTACCTCTCCCTCCGTGCCAGCTGAATACAGCAAGTTCAGTGATGTATTCCGTAAAGGAGAGGCTAGCACATTACCGCAGCATAGGCTGTATGACTGTGCTATTGATTTGCCCCCGGGAGTGGTGCCACCGAGGGGCAGGACGTACCCATTGTCCTGTGATGAAAATAAGGCCATGGAGGAATACATTGAGGATGCCCTCAAACGGGGGATCATTCGCAAATCATCCTCTCCGGCAGGTGCAGGGTTTTTTTTGTAAAAAAGAAAAGTGGCGAATTACGACCATGTATTAATTACCGTGGACTTAATAAGCTCATGTCCAAGAACGCATACCCCATACCACTCATTACGGAGTTATTTGACAGGTTGAAAGGCTCTTCTATATTTACAAAACTCGATTTACGTGCCGCCTACAACCTGATAAGGATCAGGGCTGGTGATGAGTGGAAAACGGCATTCAATACTAGGTCTGGTCACTATGAATATTTAGTCATGCCTTTTGGATTAGGTAACGCACCTGCCGTATTTCAAGAGTTCATCAATGATATCCTCCGAGATTTGTTACAGTCCTGTGTAGTCGTATACCTTGATGATATATTGATTCACTCTGCTAACCTAACCCAGCACATCCAGGATGTGTCAGAGGTGCTGCTCCAGTTACGCAAGAACAAATTGTTCTGTAAATTAGAAAAATGTGAATTTCATTGTTACAAAGTACCCTTCTTGGGTTTTGTAATATCTAAGGATGTGTCACAGTTTTTGAAGACTCTCAGACTTAAGGTTTGGTAAAATGACTTAACTTTATTAAAAGTTAAAGGCAGTCCCCGTAGGGTAAACATACATAACAAACAACAGTAATAGAATATACAATAGGTTCTACCAACAGTAATAGAAAATACAGTAGGTTCTACCGGCCTTGCCTAAATACCGGGCAAGGCAACCCAAGTGACAGTTAGATGACAGGCTCTACCGGCCTTGCCTATACCGGGTAAGGCAACTGTGAGATGACGTATACCGGTTCTACCGGCCTTACCAATACCGGGCAAGGCAGCCCAATGGCATGCAAAATGTAGGCTCTACTGGCCCTGCCAATACCGGGTAAGGCAACCTTAAAGATGGTGATATACAAGGTTCTACCGGCCTTACCAGTACCGGGCAGGGCAGCTCAAAGGAGTACTGTAGTAGGCTCTACCGGCCCTGCCAATACCGGGTGAGGCAACCTACAGTATGGTGTCGTCAAGGTTCTACCGGCCTCACCAATACCGGGCAGGGCAGCCTGAGCAAGTAGACCAGCTGTCAGGTGACTAAGACAGCAGAGATCATAAGTATAGAGGTCTAATCAGCAGAAGTCTATTGTCAAGGATAATCAGACAACTGCAAGGAAGTGGACAGCGACTGACCACAGTACTGGATGTACAGGAGCAAACCAGTGTCCGCATGCTGGAACCAACAGTGTAAATCGTAACCAGTCTAGTGGAGTAAACCAGCGTCCGCACGCTGGGACCAACAATGTATATCGCAACCAGGTTTAATGGAGTAAACCAGCGTCCGCACTCTGGGACCAATGATGTATATCGCAACCAGGTTTAATGGAGCAAACCAGCGTCCGCACGCTGGGACCAACAATGTATATCGCAACCAGGTTTAGTGGAGTAAACCAGCGTCCGCACGCTGGAACCATCAATGTGTATTGCAACCAGGTAGTGGAACAAACCAGCGTCCGCACGCTGGAACCAACAATGTATCTCGCAACCAGGTTTAGTGGAGTAAACCAGCGTCCGCACGCTGGGGCCAACAATGTATATCGCAACCAGGTTTAGTGGAGTAAACCAGCGTCCGCAAGCTGGAACTATCAATGTGTATTGCAACCAGGTAGTGGAGCAAACCAGCGTCCGCACGCTGGAACCAACAATGTATCTCGCAACCAGTCTAGTGGAGTAAACCAGCGTCCACATGCTGGGACCAACAATGTATATAGCAACCAGGTTTAGTGGAGTAAACCAGCGTCTGTACGCCGGAAGCTTCAATGTGTATTGCAACCAGGTTAGTGGAGTAACCAGCGTCCGCACGCTGGAAACAACAATGTGATGCAAATAGCGAGGAGAACAATGTCGCCGAAGCGACAGCTGGAGTACGAGACTCAGACACTCGTACAAGTTAACCCGCACGGTGCTGGAGCACAGGAACCCCAGAATACAGGCACACAGGAACGCTGGAACTCTGGAAACACCGGAACATAAACGTATAGGAACACTGGAACACCGGAACGTAGCATACAGGAACACTGGAAACAGGCCCAGAGATCTGACAAGCAGGTCAGGCAGAGTGGAGTCAGAAACACCATGAAAGGGCAACCTGGAAGTGCTCACCCTGGGTTTAAAAAGGCTGTATGAGGAGGGCTAAAGACAGACAGCCAATCATGTATACTCAGCAAGTGACAGGCAGAGAGCAGCACGAATCACAGGTACCGTGATAGGATGGAATTGCCATGGATGAAGAAAAATTGGCAGCAGTCCTACAATGGCCATGACCAAAAGGGTTAAAAGCTATCCAACGGTTCTTGGGCTTTGCCAATTATTACAGGAAATTCATTCAGAATTTTTCCACCATTGTAAAACCTCTCTCTGACCTCCCGCACAAGGGCGCTAATCCCTCTCAATGGTCTGATGCAGCGGAAAAGGCCTTTGAAACCCTCAAATCTGCTTTTGCCTCCGCTCCTATACTGTCCCACCCCAATCCCACCCTGCCGTTCACATTAGAGGTCGATGCCTCAGAGGTTGGGGTAGGGGCAGTTCTTCAGGGTGGCAACCTAAAACCGTGCGGGTTCTTTTCCAAGAAACTATCCAGTGCCCAAAGCCATTACGAAATTGGTGATAGGGAATTGTTGGCTATCATCCTGGCATTAAAAGAATGGCGACATCTATTGGAAGGCACAAGAACCCCGGTATTAATTCTTACGGACCATAAAAATTTGATTTACCTTCAGAGGCTAAAAGGCTGTCCTCTCGCTAGGCTAGGTGGGCACTATTCCTGTCAAGGTTCAACTTTATAGTGTCCTACTTGCCTGGGTCTAAGAACATTAGGGCAGATGCTCTATCCAGACAGTTTTGCACAGAAGTTGAGAGGGATGAAGCTCCAGTTCCTATCATTCAGCCAGATAGGATTCTGGCTACGATACGCACCAGTATCACTTCGCCTCTAGGGGAGCAAATTTTGGCATCTCAAGCTCGGGCACCTCCAGAAACCGCAGTTGGCAAGTGCTTTGTGGATGAGCCTTTCCGTACCCGTTTACTTGAGACCTATCAATCATCTAAGGCAGCTGGGCATATTGGGAGGGATCAGCTGGCATGGTCGCTATCACAAATGTTTTGGTGGCCCTCTCTGAAAGCTGACTGTTCTGAATTTACTTCTGCTTGTGCCACCTGTGCCCGCGCTAAGACCCCCAGACATCTCCCAGGGGGTCTGCTCCAACCTGTGCCTAATGGTGAACGCCCTTGGTCCCACATATCCATTGATTTTTTGGGAGAGTTGCCGGTATCTAAGGGCTATACGTTTATCCTGATGGTGGTAGATAGGTTCTCGAAGATGGCACATTTCGTGCCCCTCTCTGGTCTTCCTTCGGCCCAGGAATTGGCAATAGTTTTTGCAAGAGAAGTATTTCGCTTGTACGGGGTTCCCAGAGTGATAGTGTCAGACCGAGGGAGTCAATTCGTGTCGAGATTCTGGAGGGCATTCTGTAGCCAAATGGGCATACAATTGTCCTTCTCCTCCGCCTACCATCCCCAGACCAATGGGGCCACTGAGTGTGCCAATCAGGGACTGGAGCAGTTTCTGCAATGCTTCGTGACTGATCATCATGATAATGGGGCCGACCTGTTGCAGTGGGCAGAGTTCTCCAGGAACTGTGCAGTTAATTCATCGTCTGGGAGCTCTCCATTTCTTGTTAATTATGGGTTCCAGCCATGTCTGCTCCCAGACTCGTTTCAGTCACAACAGATTCCGGCTCTGGATGAACACATCGAGCAGATCCATTCCACTTGGGCACAGGTGCAGAGGTCCCTCAGCCAGTCCTTCCAGAGACATCGGCGGCATGCCAATCGCAGACGGCTGCCAGCGGTATTCTTCCAGGTTGGGGACAGGGTATGGCTTTCTTCCAGGAATCTCAATCTGCAAGTGCCATCCAACAAATTGGCTCCCCGGTTCATTGGTCCGTTCAAAATTATCCGTAAGGTTAACCCCGTGGCATACTCACTGGAACTCCCGACTTCTATGCGCATTCACAATGTGTTCCATGTGTCACTATTGAAGCCCTTGGTATGCATCCGCTATACTACCACTCCAGTGGTTCCTGGGCCGGTGGAAGGCCAAGAGGAATACGAAGTACAGAGTATTATTGACTCCAGGAGATTTAGAGGCAAATTGCAATATTTGGTCCACTGAAAAGGTTACGGGCCTGAGGGGCTTTCTTGGGTCGACCAGAAGGACCTTCATGCTCCACGATTAATGCGCAATTTTCACTCTAAATATCCTCAGAAACCTAGACCCTCAGGCAGGGGAGGGGGTCTTTGAGAGGGGGGTACTATCACGGACCCTGTGTCCATTATTATTTTAATAAAGTTGTTTTTACCTTACCAGATTGTTTGAGTGCTCTGAAATCCGTGACAGTCTGAAAGGGCCATGACCTAAGACTAATCTGGTGAAGGTAGCTCCCAGAATATCCTGTGGAGAATGGACGCTCAGGAGCAACGGTTAGATCAGTTGTCCTTGGCTATTCAGACTATTTTGGAGCGCACCGCCTGCCTCGAAAGACATGTACAGCCTTTGGGTGGCCACCTATCATGTTCCCCGTGATTCCCTGTCAATCTCTGTGATGATACCTGTGCATTGGAGGAGGCTGATTGTCCTGCCCAGGATGTTCCTTTATATAATGGGTCTATGGCACCTGTCAGATGCCCTTTCGTGGTGTTCCTGATCCTGCGCTTTTTTTGCTGTGTTCCTGCGTTTATGTGTACCGACCCGGCTCGTCTGACCATTCTACTGTTCCTGCTCGTGATTGACCCGGTTCTGGTTGACGTTCCTGCTCCGTGATTGACCCGGCTTTGGCTGACGTTCCTGCTCCGTGATTTGACTCAGATCTGGTTGACGTTCCTGCTCTGTGATTGACCCGGTTCTGGCTGACATTCCTGCTCCGTGATTGACCCGGCTTTGGCTGACGTTCCTGATTCGTGATTGACCCAGTTCCGGCTGACACTTCCTGCTCCATGATTGTATCCTGTGTTCCAGTGTGATCTTGGTCGCCTACCGGCGACATTCTGAACTGTGCATAGTATCTCTCTGACTAATCACTTCTCTGCTAAGCTGAGCTGTGGCCTCCGTTACCGAGCTGTCTTATAGCCTTGCTGAGCTGTTGTCACCATTACCGAACTTGCCCTATACCCTTGCTGTGCTGGTTGCCTCCATTCTTGAGCCTGCATCCGTACACTTGCCAAGCCTGTGTGTTTCATCCAAGTCAATTAACACTTACTGAGCCTGTGCCTTACTGACCTATCCTATCCATTTACACGAGCAGAGCAGTTTCCGTTCCGGTGCTCGGTCTGCACCGTGGTTGCACCTCCCGGTGCTAGTGGCCTCCTGTTTGCTCTTGCAGTGTGTTGCTCCGTGACGGCACCAGAAGGGTGTCTCAGCTCTGGTCTCCAAGTGCTCACTGTGTTACGCTATCTATCGCACTACCAGTGCGTTGGCTCACTATCGCTTGTGCAGTGTTGGTTCGTATTGGCACCCAAGGGGTGTTCTGGCTCTGTTCCCGTTGGCACGCAGGGTTTCTTCCAGTTGCGAGTGCTAAGGGCTTTTCAGGTTCTAGTTCCATTTGCTCCAGCAGTGGCTTTCATCCATTACATTCCTCTAAGGAGGTATTGGCTCAGCTCTGGTCAAATCTTTGCTGTTCACTTGGGCATCCTATTATACAGCTATCTGAGAGTGATTCAGTACAGTTGCCTACTACACCTTTCCTTTGCACCATCAAGAGACTGATATTAACTTCTGGACATTGGCTAATTACCATCACAGAGACTGTTCAGTTGCTCTAACATTACCCTTGTCCATTCATTTATTCTGATCATTATAGTTTGCTCATACGTATTTGAGTCTGTACTACTGTCATTACTGTTTATGCCTGTCCTGGCCACCAGGGGTGCTGTCCTTTGATTTTATTTCAAGAAAACTGTGTTTTTACTTTTAACCTTTGTCTGAGTGTCAGAAAACCGTAACACCACCCCAGTTCCAGCACCATTGGTGCAGGTTTCCAATACAAGCCTATCCAGTAAAGGGCTGTCCGCTACAGATCCCCTCCCTCTGACATATGACGGGGAGCCTTCTCTTTGACGTGGGTACCTGAATCAGCTAGAGATTTTTCTGGAACTTGTACCACAGGCATTTCTGAGCAAAAGGAGTAAAGTGGGATTCATGATCTCCTTGTTGACAGGTAGAGCTCTATCCTGGGCAAATCCGATATGGGAGACTGGCAAACTGATCACCTCAAACTTTGCCGAATTTGTAAGGGCCTTCTGCAGTGTATTTGAGGTTCCAGGGCATGCCACCTCTGCTGCTAAACGTCTTATGAGAATTCAACAGGGCACACGTACAGTTGCTGACTATGCCAGTGAATTTCGCATGCTAGCAGCAGAGGTAGGGTGGAATGACGAGGTGCTTGTGGTTGCCTTTGCGCAAGGCCTCGAGGACAGAATTAAGGATGAAATTGCTGCTAGAGACTTGCCTGAGGACTTAGAGAGATTTATCGATTATACCATCCTGATTGACTCCCTTATAAGGGAGAGAAGTCTATACAAGGATTGTAGGTTGAGATCTACGAATGGGTCTGCAACCAGTGCTGTTTTCCCACCCTTGCTTCCCTCTCCTCCCATACCTCCTGGCTCTGCATGCGGTAGTACGGAACCTATGCAATTGGGCTTCACATGAATGTCCAAGGAGGAATGTTCCTTTCATCGTAAAAGACATGTCCCTATGGCCGGGAAACGCACGCACCTAGGTTCAAGTAAGGGACAGATCCTAGGTGACGTAAACTAGTCCCCAGAGGGCACGTTACACAAGCCTATAGTAAATGTAATGGTCTCATGGGCCGCAGCGTCCATTGATACTCCTGCCTTGATTGATTCCGGTGTGGCCGGATATTTCATGGACAGGGACTTTGCTAGATTACATAATATTCCATTGCTTGACAGAGAGTTTCCACTTGATATTGAAGCCATTGATGGGAGACCATTGGTACCACCCCAGGATACCCAGGAGACATGTGCATTGTCGATCTGTATCGGAGCTCTTAACAAGGAGACCTTACAGTTCCAGATAATTCAGTCTCCTCACTTTGCGGTCATTTTGGGCTTTCCTTGGTTACATACGCATAATCCCAGAATGGACTGGAGGTCATGTGAAATTTTGGCATGGTCAGATTACTGTAGGGCTCATTGTTTAAGGAACCCTACGAAGATTTTGTGTACCTCTCCCTCCCTACCACATGAATACCAGTCTTTCAGCGATGAATTCAGTAAGGGAGAGGCTAGAACTCTACCACCGCACCACCCCTATGATTGTGCTATTGATATTGTGCTGGGTGCCATCCCTCCTAAGGGTAGAACTTCCCGGTTGTCTTGTGATGAGAACCGAGCCATGGAGGAGTACATTACTGACGCCTTGGCCCGTGGCATAATTCGCATGTCTTCCTCGCCCGCTGGGGCTGGATTCTTTTTTGTGAAAAAGAAAGACGGGAAGCTCCAACCCTGTATAGATTATAGGGGTCTCAACAAAATAATGGTGAAAAACGCATATCCCATTCCACTCATCACTGAGCTGTTCGATCTTTTAAAGGGCGCATCCATTTTTACGAAACTGGACCTAAGGGCGGCATATAATCTGGTACGGATCAAAGAAGGTGATGAGTGGGAATCTGCTTTCAATACTCGAACAGGGCACTACGAGTATTTAGTAATGCCATTTGGGCTATGCAATGCCCCAGCAGTATTCCAGGAACTCATAAATGACATACTCAGGAACTTTTTACAGTCTTGTGTAGTTGTATACCTGGACGACATTTTGATTTATTCTCCTGACCTGGAGACACACCACAAACATGTCACAGCGGTTTTGCAGAGGCTAAGGGAGAACAAGCTATATTGCAAACTCGAGAAGTGCGATTTTCACAGGTCCAGTGTGTCTTTTCTCGGTTATGTAATTTATAAGGAGGGATTTGCTATGGATAAAGACAAACTCGTAGCAGTGTTACAGTGGCCACGCCCCACGGGCCTCAAACCCTTACAGTGGTTCTTAGGGTTTACGAATTATTATAGGAAATTTATTTGCGATTATTCCAGGATTGTGAAACAGCTCACTGATATGACCCATATGGGTGCTAACGCCTCTGAGTGGTCCCCAGAGGCTGTGAGGGCATTCAAAACTTTGAAATCCGCATTCTCCACTGCCCCAGTCCTGTCGCATCCTATTCCTGGGTTGCCGTTTACGTTGGAGGTGGATGCCTCAGAGACAGGGGTAGGAGCAGTGTGGGGCCAAAGACCTGGTCCCGACAAGATCTTGAGACTACGCGGATTCTTCTCGAAAAAGATGACCTAGGCCCAAAGCATGTATGACATTGGTGACCGGGAACTCTTGGCAATTATTTTGGCGTTATGTGAGTGGCGCCACCTGCTGAAGGGTACTAGGGTGCCAATATTGATTTTGATGGATCATAAAAACCTAATGTGCCTCTCTGATTGTCCCCAAGACAAGCGAGATATGCACTGTTTTTGTCCCTCTTCAATTTCATTGTCTCATACCTACCCCGCACAAAGAATATGAGGGCCAACGCTTTATCGACACAATTTGGTTCTGATCCGGAATCTGACTCTGTACCAGTGCCTATCATATCTCCTGACTGTATAATTGCCACCTTGCGGACAAGCATCACATCTCCTTTGGGTGAGGAGATCCTGGAGATCCTCCACAGGGTACCCAAGGCGCTGGTCTCGGATTGTGAGAATCAATTCGTGTCCAGGTTCTGGAGGGCCTTTTGTAACCAGATGGGGATCCAGTAGTCCTTTTCTGTCACGGTTTTCAAGACACTCAGACCAGTAGGTAAAATAAAATACAGTTTTATTAAGAACAAGATAACGGACAAGGATCGCCCCCTAGGGGCAGTACTGCATAGCAGCAGCAAGGCAATAAGGTAACCAATGTACAGGTATAGCAAAAATAGCACAGGCAATTGGCAAATACAGAGAACAGAGATACAAGGGTTAACACAGTAATCAGTCCGTCTCAGTTGTGGTGTTTGGCATGTCCAAGGTGATAACAGGCAGTAAATGGTGGAGGAGACTCAACACCAAATGTTCATAATACTGAGAAAAGGTCCAGCACAGAGAAACCTGCTACCCAGAGCCTGCTGCACTTGAACCGAAGCCACCACTGGCGTGACAGTGAAGGCAACTTGAGTGCTAGAGCTTGAGCTGATAGCCCCACGGGCGTAACGGAAGCAACCGGATTGCAAGAGCTTGAGCCAATAGCCCCTACGGGCGTAACGTAAGCAACTGATTGCAAGAGCTTGAGCCAATAGCCCCCACAGGCGTAACGGAAGCAACTGATTGCAAGAGCTTGAGCCAATAGCCCCCATGGGCGTAACGGAAGCAACTGATTGCAAGAGCTTGAGCCAATAGCCCCCACGGGTGTAACAGAAGCAACTGGATTGCAAGAGCTTGAGCCAATAGCCCCCACGGGCGTAACAGAAGCAACTAATATCAAGAACGGCTCAGCACTAAGGCAACACTCTGCACCAGACTGGAGGCTCAGAACCGGGACACAGCTCTGCACGGGTTAATGGCTCGGTAGTTGGAACACAGCTCTGCACAGGTTAACAGCTCGATAGTTGGAACACAGCTCTGCATGGGTTAACAACTCGATAGTTGGAACACAGCTCTGCACGGTTAACGGCTCGGTAGTTGGAACACAGCTCTGCACGGGTAACGGCTCAATAGCAGGATCACAGCTCAGCACACGTAAATGACAGCAGCCGCTCAGGACAGATGATGGAGGAAGTCAAAATGTCGCCTGGCGACATAGGACACTGGAACGGAGTCCGGGCAGAAGTGAACGGTGCAGGTCACGGGGCTGGAACATCAAACAGGCCAGGTCGAATCACGGTGCGGGTTAACAGATCAGGATACAAGCAGGAATGTCAGCCAGGCTGGGTCAAATCACGGAGCAGGTTCTCAGACAAGCAAGATCAGGATACAAGCAGGAACGTCAGCCAGGCTGGGTCAAATCACGGAGCAGGTTCTCAGACAAGCCAGATCAGGATACAAGCAGGAACATCAGCCAGGCCGGGTCAAATCACGGAGCAGGTACACCGGAACGTAGTCAGAACAAGCCAAGTCGGTACACAGGAAATCAGGAATGCAGGAAACAGCACAGCAAAACTGGCTCAGGAACACCACGAAAGGGCATCTGACAGGTGCCACTGGCCCAGTATAAAAAGGTCACCAGGGGTGGGCCAAACAGGCTCAACAAATCAGAGCGCAGCACAAGCAAGAGAGATATGTGGGGAATTGCAGCACCGTGATATTTTCCTCCGCCTATCATCCCCAGACTAATGGGGCCGCCAAGTGTTCCAGTCAGGGACTGGAGTAGTTTTTATGTTGTTTCATATCTAACCATCATGATAATTGGGCTGTCTTGTTACCATGGGCGGAGTTCGCCAGGAATTGTGCAGTATGCAACTCCTCTGGGTGCTCACCCTTCCTTATCAACTATGGGTTCCAACCATGCTTGCTCCCGGACATCTTCCAAGCACAACAGATTCCGGCTCTTGATGAGCATATTAGGCAACTCCGCTCCAAGGGGCACAGGTCCAGAATTCCCTACGTGATTCCTTCATACGAGTTCAGCGGCATGCCAATAACAGAAGATTGCCGGCTCTGGTATTCCAGGTGGGGGACTGGGTCTGGCTGTCCTCCAGAAACCTTAAGCTACAAATTCCTTGTTACAAATTTGCTCCCCGGTTTGTGGGTCTGTTCTGGGTACTCCGTAGAGTCAACCCTGTTTCCAATGCCTTGGAATTACCGGCATCCATGAGAATACATAACGTGTTCCATGTATCCCTTCTCAAGCCTTTGGTGTGTAACCGCTATACCACTACCCCTGCAGGCCCAGGTCCAGTGCGCATACAGGATCACAATGAGTATGAGATGCAGAGTATTCTGGATTCACGTATATTCCGTGGGCAGATCCAGTACTTGGTGTACTGGAAGGGATATGGCCCAGAAGAATGTTCATGGATTAACCATGCTGACGTCCATGCTCCTCTTTTGTTGCGCAGGTTCCATACCAAGTTTCCGCAGAAGCCTGGACCTCCTCCGCAGGGAGGGGGGCTTTCAGAGGGGGGTACTATCATGATGCTCGTGATTTCTTGTTCTGTCGACATTGCTACTTCTTGTCTATTGCCTGCTGGATTCTTATTGGCCACTGGGTTCTACTACATTCAGTAGGTGCCTTTTTATACTCAGTCCTGACTACCTTTGGAGCCCTTTCGTGGTGTCCCTGACCTGACATTTGTTGCTGTGTATCCTGCTCCGTGTATGATCCAGTTCTGCCTGACCTTGCTCCTGTCTTCGCTGCTGTACTACCGTTGCCGATCCGGATTGCCTGACTATCGCTATCTGTGTACCGATCCAGATTGTAGCTGACTATTACTCACTGTGTACCGATCCGGGCTTTGGCTGACTACTGCTCTCTGTGTACTGATCCAGGCTTTGGCTGACTACCGCTCGCTGTGTACCGATCCAGGCTTTGGCTGACTACCACTCTCTGTGTACCGATCCAGGCTTTGGCTGACTACCACTCTCTGTGTACCATTCCAGCCTTTGGCTACTACCGCTCTCTGTGTACCAATCCAGGCCGTGGCTTACTATCGCTCTCTGTTTGCCGATCTAGTTGTAGCTTGATAGAGCTCTCTGCGTAGTCCTGTCTCACTGACTCACTAGTTACCGAGCGTGTGCCTGTGCCTGTCAGTGTTGCCACTGGCACCTCGGTCTCCCGAGAGGAAACCTGTGCCTGTCAGTGTTGCCTCCGCTTACGTTGATCTCTGAGATAAAGCCTGTGCCTGTCAGTGTTGCCTCTGCTTACGTTGATCTCTGAGATAGAGCCTGTGCCTGTCACTGTTGCCTTCAGTTGCCTATACCGCCGAGAGTAAGCCTGTGTCTGTCAGCGTTGCCCTTCGGCTTATATCTCTCCAAAGACAGGTGCCTGTCAGTGTTGCCTTTGGTCTATCACGGTTTTTAAAGACTCTCAGACGTAAGGTTTGGTAAAAATGTAACTTTATTGAAAAGTTAAGGCAATCCCCATAGGGAAACATACATAACAAAACAACAATAATAGTCCATACAATAGGTTCTACCGGCCTTGCCTAAAATACCGGGCAAGGCAACCCAAGTGACAGTAACAATAACAGGCTCTACCGGCCTTGCCTATACCGAGTAAGGCAACCGTGAGATGACATATACCGGTTCTACCGGCCTTACCAATACCGGGCAAGGCAGCCCAAAGGAGTACTGAGTGTAGGCTCTACCGGACCTGCCAATACCGGGTAAGGCAACCTTAAATATGGTAATGTACAAGGTTCTACCGGCCTTACCAATACCGGGCAGGGCAGCCTGAGGAACACTGTAGTAGGCTCTACCGGCCCTGCCAATACCGGGTAAGGCAACCTTAAGGATGGTAACGACAAAGGTTCTACCGGCCTTACCAATACCGGGCAGGGCAGCCTGAGCGAGTAGACCAGCTGTCAGATGACTATGACAGCAAAGAGGAATAGGAACCAGGGTCTTACTCAGCAGAAGTTCACTGCCAGGGAAAATTGGACGACTGCATAGGAGTGGACAGCGACCTAGCCTCAGTACTGGATAGATCAGGAGCAAACCAACGTCCGTACGCTGGAACCAACAGAGTATCGCCACCAGGTTAATGGAGTAAACCAGCGTCCGCATGCTGGGACCAACAGAGTATCGCCACCAGGTTTAATGGAGTAAACCAGCGTCCGCACTCTGGAACCAACAGTGTATATCGCAACCAGGTTTAATGGAGTAAACCAGCGTCCTCACGCTGGGACCAACAGTAAATGTCGCCACCAGGTTTTAATGGAGTAAACCAGCGTCCGCACGCTGGAACCAACAGTGTATATCGCAACCAGGTTTAATGGAGTAAAGCAGCGTCCTCACTCTGGAACCAACAGTGTATAAGCAGCAGCGAGAAGAACAATGTCGCCTGAGCGACGGGGCTAGAGCAGGAGCCCTACACTCCAACGGGGAGTCCACCGGGGCGAGACTGATGCACTGACAGATGACTGTAACCACTGGAACTGCTGGAACACAGGAACACCGGAACACTAGCATACAGGAACATTGGAACACTGGAACACCGGAACGCAGGATCAGCAGGATCAGCAGGAACAGTAGGAACAGCAGGCCCAGAAGCCTGACATGCAGATCAGGCCAAGTGAAGTCAGAAACACCACGAAAGGGCAACCTGGAAGTGCTCAACCTGGGTTTAAAAAGGCTGTGTGAGGAGGGCTAATAGCAGACAGCCAATCAGGAATACTCAGCAAGTGACAGACACAGAACAGCACGAATCACGGGCACCGTGATATGGTCATATTGCCATCGAGATAGATCTAGCGCCTGTCAGTGCGGCCAAAGGTTACCTATACCGCTTTATATAAGTCTGCACCTGTCAGTGTGGCTTCCGGTTGCCTGTATTGCCTGAGTGTAGTTTCTGCTGTTCTACACTGCCTGTGGCGACCTTAGTCCTCTGGTGTGGCGACCTTAGTCCTCTGGCCTAGTCCTATTGTCTCGCTTTCTAGTCTCCAACCAGGGAACACTACTGTCAGTCCGTATGCCACCTTGTTACCAAGGTCGTGCTCCATCTCAGTGTTCCTATTGCCTTCGAACTTGTCCTCAAATTCTATTGGGGATCCTGTTCTACAGTACCTACCTCCGCTCGTGGGCCACTTCCTCGATGGTACTGTTGAGGTTCAGTTCCAGTTTCCTGTCATCTGTTCCTATATATATATATATATATATATATATATATATATATATATATATATATGTGTTATAGTTGTTTTGCTTATTTGTAGCCTGACCTGTGTCAGATTTGGAAGTGCCCTGGCACTGTCCGGATCTGGACCTGTGAAGGGACCCTGTGTCCATTATTATTTTAATAAAGTTGTTTTTACCTTACCAAATTGTCTGATTGTTCTGAAATCCATGACAACCCCCTGACTCTCCAGAAAGGCAACAAGAGGTGAGGTGGAGATCAAAGAGGAGGAAGACTAGAGCAACCCAGGCAGAGACTGGAAGTTCCATGATGAGTGAAACAACTAGCTCGCCATCACCGTCTTGGGTAACTACATCTTCTGCCAATCCACAACGTTCATCGTTACCTCCTCTGCCAAATGATAGCCACTCTGTTTATGTTAGGATGTGGTAGTTTGTCTCTACCCATTGCACACTGTGGTGCACTGACCACACATGTCATTTGGTGGAGGAGAATCGCAAGCAGTGCATCAAGCGGCATCTGAAGAGATTCCATCCTGCAGAATATTGTAAGATGCTGGCAGGGAGGCTTCATCATTACTATTAAACTGTCAGCAAATTATCATGTGTCCTTAGCGGGGTCTGGACAAGGGGTATAGTGAAAACTACAGTATTTGGTTTCGGGTGTCATGGTGTTTGGATACAGTTGTGCCCCCAGATGTTCCTGCTCTCAAGTGAAAAAAATATATTCTAATAACAACACACCCAAGATTTTGGAGGAGGGGCAGGTGGAGAAGATTTAATGGCCAACTTCTTCTTTTCTCCATATAGACTGGGTACAACTTATTGTGCTGCTACTGCCTCAGGTTCATCACTGGAGCCAGTGGTGGCAAGAGGAACCCTTCATCATCCATCTTCCCTGTTACTGCTATTGTTGATCCCATTCCCTTTCAGCTGCCTAAGCATCCTGCTGCTTAAACAACTCAGCAGCAGTATGAACAGCAGTTGCAAATTCCAAAATTATGGACTTAGGAGGACATTTGACAATGGCCAGTGATCACTGGCCAACATGACCTGCTGGCATTAGGCCTGTAGGGCATTTTTATTTTTTTTTCAGGGTTTGTGCTTTGGAAAAAAAATAAAAATAAATTAAAAAATAATAATTAAAAAAATATATAGTCCTACAAAAAATAAACAATTTTTGGGGGGTTTGTTTCTAACAAGCCTAAGTCCTACAAATAAATGTTTCCTTAGGCCTTGCGCCAAACAAGCTTAGGTCCTACAAATCAATGTTTCTTCAGGGCTTAGGCCTCTAATAAATCTAAGTCCTACAAAGGCCTCTAACAACAAATCTAACAAATCATCCTGTACAAAATACTCTATCAATTCAAGTATCAGTCCACCCCGGTGGCAGCTTATGTCAGGGGGATCCTGTCGCTATCACTTTAAATACAAATGTCTTATTTTTTATTAACTTCCCCTCAATTCCAGTCAATAAACCCCCAAAACAAATTCCCTGTTCAACTGATTCATTCCCCAGAATTCACCCACCAAGACAGGCACCCTCCTCAGACCTTTTATAATATGTCTTATGGGTTGTTTTTTATTTAATTTAGGATTTATATATTAACTGCCCCCCAATCCCAGTAAACAACCCCCCCAAAAATCATTCCCTGTTCAACTGATTCTTTCCCCACACCCTGCCAACACAGGCACCCTCATGTCCCTTTTATACTATGCCTTGGAGAAATTAAATAATATTTGTTATGTGTTGTGTGTAACTTAATGTTCCCATTGATTTCAATAGAATGAGCTAGGTGAAAAAAGCGGGAGAAAGCAGAAAATTTTTCGCCAAGAGGAAAGTGCTTTTTTTTGCAGATTTCAGTTTGATGTGGAAAT
Organism: Rhinophrynus dorsalis; assembly: GCA_037306005.1. Lineage (NCBI taxonomy): Eukaryota > Metazoa > Chordata > Amphibia > Anura > Rhinophrynidae > Rhinophrynus > Rhinophrynus dorsalis. The sequence goes on from CM074718.1 coordinate 314,122,105, forward strand.
TTTCGCCTATACCTAACTTAGTCAGAAACTTATATAGACAAGCTAAGTATAGTGATGTGAATATTGAAGCAATAAAGATACAGGAGATTTCTTGTGATGTCTCTTCATTACTAAACATAATGCATCCTCTAAATAGATTTTACCATTTTTAATAAACACTGGGGGATTCTTAAAAAAGGATGCTTTATTGAGGGAAATATTTCATATTAATCCAGAGTTGTTTTCAGACAGTCAAGAACTTAGAAGAATATGATGGTACCAAACCAATATGAAGTTTATTTTAGAAAGAAGGTCAACCAGCATACTGTCCTGGTAGAGACTGAGAAGAGTCTCCTTAGGATTAATAAAAATGTATGAGCCATTAGGGGATCTTACAGATGTTTAAGTGAGGGATACCTATCTTGTCCATTTATTTCTAGTATGGCCACTGATATTATATCTTTTGTAGAGATGAGCGAGCACCCCGATGCTCGGGTGCTCTGACCGAGCACCGCCGGAGGCTCGAGTGCTCGGCCGAGCACCCGAGCCCCATTCAATTGAATGGGGCGACACGAGCATTACACCAGGCACCCCCTGCTCTGATGAGGGGAGGGTGCCTGGTCAATGCCCCCCTTCATCTCCGCAATGTCCCCCTTCATCTCCGCAATGTCCCCCTTCATCTCCTCTATGCCCCTCTTCCACAATGTCCCCCTTCATCTCCGCTATGCCCCTCTTCCACAATATCCCCCTTCATCTCCTCTATGGCATAGAGGAGATGAAGGGGGACATTGTGGAAGAGGGGCATAGCGGAGATGAAGGGGGACATTGTGGAAGAGGGGCATAGAGGAGATGAAGGGGGACATTGTGGAAGAGGGGCATAGCGGAGATGAAGGGGGACATTGTGGAAGAGGGGCATAGACTCTATGCCCCTCTTCCACAATGTCCCCCTTCATCTCCGCTATGCCCCTCTTCCACAATGTCCCCCTTCATCTCCACACTGTCCCCCTTCATCTCCACAATGCCCCCTTCATCTCCTCAATGCCCCCGTACCTCCAGTCCCTGGTGGTCCAGCGGAGCGTCTTCAGATCTGTGCCTCCTCCGGCACAGATCCCCGCCAACCGAACACGGCGGGCGAGCACATGGCGGTACTCGACGAGTACCGCCATGTGCCGATCCGAGCGATGCTCGAGCCGATCCGAGCATCGGCCGAGCACGCTCGCTCAACACTAATCTTTTGTCATGGCATAGTATGGCAACTGATATTACATCTTTTGTCACAAAATTATGAACATATTTAATTAACATAGGAGGAATATATTAAAGTGTCTTCAGGTACATAGTGTGTCACACCGTCTTATATACATCACTATAAGGATCCCACAGGTTTGCAAATAACACCAATATAACATATAGGTCAGTCTACAACTTTTGATCTTATGCAAAGGTCGATAAAGAATTCTACTAGAACTAGTGTTGGTATTAGTTTATGTTTTATATTTATTTGTTTTTAATTGATTTAATTGACTTATGTAATCTTGATTGTTAATTTTGCAAGAATGTATTGGACCTTGGTATTTAGATAACAGTGGCAATGTAGATATATACATATATTTTTATTTGTTTTTGGTGCTTTACAGTGGGGTGACCAGCTAATATACACAGTTTGTCTAGTTTTCACCACATAGTCTATATTAACAATCATATGGATGTATTTTGTACGGATGTATAACAATTTTTTGCTTATACTCATCCTCCCCATCTGTGCTGGTGGATGGATATTCTGAATTTGAAATTCACCATGTTTTGGATTCCCATATTTCAAGGGGTGCTGTCCAGTATCTCATGGACTGGAAGGGTTATGGGCCTGAGGACTGCTCCTGGGTGCCTTTTTCTTATATGCATGCCCCCTCTTTGTTCATTTCGCAGGGCTCATCCTGCTAAATTTGGTCACCAGCTTTGACACAGGCTTTCCTCAGCTTCTCTCCGACTGATCTATCCACATCGACCTAGGCCTTCATCAATTACTCTGTCTCCAACTGATTCACTGACTTCGACCTAGGCTTTCGTCAACTCCTCTCTGACTGATTTTACCAGTATTGACCTTGGCTTCATCCGATACCCTTCATCTTCTTCCCAAATTATCCATGGCATATATCATCTACAACACTCTTGACCTCAGACCCAAGTTAGTTTTACCATTCCTTCAGGTATTATACTTACCCTACTTGCCTGGGTATCTTTTGACTATGCTTCTCTTGGGTAGTGCTTCTCCTGCTTCATTTTTATCTAGCCTTACTCTCCCTGGCTCTGGGCTTCCTTATGGTGAACTCTCCCTAGCTGTCTGCCTGCATGTTCCTTTACCTTCAGCTTTGGCTGCAGTACAAATACTCTTGCGGCTCCTGCGTCTGTCACGGTTTGTTATGACTCTCAGACACAGAGTTAGGTAAAAAACATATCTTTTATTGAAAAGTTAAAGAGATCCCTATTGGGTAGCATAACATACAATATATAGAATGGTTTATATAGTAGTATAGTACTGATACATGGAATGAGATACAGGCTCTACCGGCCCTGCCAATACCGGGTAAGGCAACCTTAGTTAGCACAAGATGGTAACAGGTTCTACCGGCCTTACCAATATACCGGGCAGGGCAGCCTGAAGGTTAATGCAATGAAGAAGAGGCTCTACTGGCCCTGCCAATATACCGGGCAAGGCAGCCAAGAACTGAGACTGCGAGAAATGAGGCTTTACCGGCCTTGCCAATATACCGGCCAAGGCAGCGCATGGACAGAGACTGCGAGTAATGAGGCTTTACCGGCCTTGCCAATACCAGGTAAGGCAACCCAAGGAGGAATGGAAACGATCAGGTTGCACCGGCCTTACCAATACCGGGCAAGGCAGCCTAGACTGCAGGCAATGGTGGCAGCACAGGTGGCCGAGGTGACTAGCTAGGTGGAGACACCAGTCACCTAAGATGACAAGCAAGGCCCACTGGATATAAAGATGGATAGACTATCAGCCACACGAGAATGGAACAAATGCCAGCAGTGACCCACAGTCACAACTGGTACTGAGATAGCGCAATAGCTACCGGTTTCAACAGGGAGCTAACCAGTACATGCGTACTGGAGTAAACCTTCAACCTGTCAGGCTGTCTAGGACTGAACAGCCTCTGATAACTGGAGCGAACCAGTACCCGCGTACTGGAGTAAACTTTTAATCTGTCAGGCTGTCTAGGACTGAACAGTCTCTGATAAATGGAGCTAACCAGTACCAGCTTACTGGAGTAACCTTCAATCTGTCAGGCTGCCTAGGACAGAACAGCCTCTGATAAGTGGAGCGAACCAGTACCCGCGTACTGGAGTAAACAGAGAATCTACCAGTGTGTCGGCAGCCGGTTATAGTGGAGCAAACCAGTATCCGCGTACTGGAATAAACAGAGACACTACGGTGCGTCAGCAGCCGGTTACCGTGGAGCGAACCAGTACCTGCGTACTGGGAAACCAACAGGTGAATGAAAATGTCGCCCAGACCACAGGATGAGACAGGAACCCGGGAGATGGTACATCAGGAACCCAGCCGAGGATGAAGAGGAACAGCTCTGCAGACTGTCAACCGGATCTGGAACGGTAGCAAGAAACAGCAACAGGTGCAGCAACTCCAACTGGATCAGGAACGGATGCAGGAACCAGGCATCTAGGAAGCAGGAACTAGATGACCACAGGCAATCAGGAACAGCGACAAGGCCCAGGAAGCTCAGAATTCAATGCAGGACAAACAGCATAGAGACAACACGAAAGGGCAACCAAAGGGTGCCCAAGCTCAGTCTAAATAGGCAATGCAGGGTGGGCTAAAGGCAAGCAGCCAATGGAGAGCCCCCTACAGGTAACTGACATGTAAAGGCAGCAATCACGGGCACCATGATAGCATCCCCAAGCTACACACTCAAACAGGCTATCCCAAGAGTCTTCCTTGAAAGGTACGGGACTATACATTGTGATTGTGACACTTTCGAAAATACATCTGGGCACATAGTGCAGCTAGGATTAGCTTCAGCCTCCTATGCAACCCTAACTTATCAGTCAGCTTATGCCTTCTAGACCCTGAACTTTATTATTATGCAGTCCACTAAGCCAAAATGTTAGACTGGTTTTCCTTTTCCTAACACACAATTGTGTGTACACTAATGCTAACTCCCAATTTCCCATCTACTTTGTATACCTCTGTCCTTTTTGGACCATGACTGTAGGCAAACTCCAATGATCTCTGCCGCTGTCAACATAGCAAGAAAACTTTTTGCCACATATAAAATCTCCTCCATTCACTCACACCTATTACAAATAACTGAATTCCCACTAAGCCTCATTTCTCATGACTTCTACTCATGTAACACAAATAATAAACTATACCTCTTTGAGATGACTAGAGACAGCAGACTAGAGCCTCCACACATTCTTAAACAGTAAATGTACCTTTTGCTTATTGGAATAATGTGCTTAGCTGTGTGCTCACTTCTCTTTTTGTTTTCTATACTCTTTGCTCCTATCTTACCCCTCATATTTGCAAACGCTCCCTAAATAAGATTATGCAAAAATAAAAAAGATAAATGAGCACTCATTAGCCTCCCCAGGTTGACTTCTTTATCATAATTTTAGTGTAGGCATGTCCTATGTCAAATCAAAAATGTTTTAAAAAATATGGTTGCTACTGTCCAACACTAACCTCATTGTATACAAACTCAAGTAAATATTTACAAATGTAAAAGAAAATCAAGCTTGAAGCACAGAACAACCACAGCAGTGATTTCAGCAAACGAGAAGACACCAAAAGGGAGCTCTCAAAGGAACAACAAACAACTCAAAGCCAGCCAGAGGTAGTATAGAGACTGATTTTATGTGTATATATATATATATATATATAAAAACAAAAAACACAGGTATAATATGACAGTAAGGGTATGACAGTAAATGAGGATGCACTCAAACAAAGCAAACAACGGTTCTCCCAATGTGTTTTGTGAAACGAGTCACTTAATCTTAGGTTGTTCCGTTGAGTGCCCCCTTCCGGTGTCTTCTATGTCAAATAAGTTAAGAAAAAGAAAAGATTGTGGTAGTTGTAGTTCTGTGCTCTTGCATACCCTATGGTATGCAGAATAATATCAATGAGGTATAATTTTACTCTAGAGGGGCTAGATTCTATTGCAGGTGCTAATTTTATCTCTGCTTTTATCTCCAGTTTTCCCCATAGACTTCAATAGGAAAATGTTTGATAAAATGGGTGTTAACATTTAGCACCTGCAATAGAATCTAGACCAAAGACTTTATTTTTGTCTTTGTGTTCCAGTGAAATTGTAAAACGTGCAATTTTTGATATAGCGATATCTTCTGATAATATCTTAGCAATCCAGTTTTGAGATCGAAACACAAATAGTGGTATACATATATATATATATATATATATATATATATATATATATATTCAATTAAAACATTTTGGGGGATTTGGGGTAGAATTTCTCTTCCACTTGAAGTGGCACTAACAAACTATCTTCTAAATGTGAAGACTGCTGAAAAAAAATGTTGTATGATATGTGTGGTGTTTACACAAAAATATTACTGAAATTGTCTGTCTATAAACAGAACCAGAGTGAAAATATATGCAGCATTGTGGGGTTTCATGCTGCAACAGTGAAGGGGTTAAATGGGATAAAAGAGGTCTCCAAAGCATTAGTGCAATGTGGTAGTGACTTCTTTAGCATTCCATGGGTTAAAATTTCAATTCAGTGGGAGTGTTTATTTGTTTCCTATGGTTAGCTAGTTTGTCACAGATTTGCTCCTATAACCCCTTGAATGCCATAGAGGGGTCCTGAAAATTAGTAAAGTTGTAAACAAAAAATGAGAAATATTCTATTGCACACAGATATTTGACCAGAAGTCTGCCAACCCTTTGAGTGCCAGAGGGGCTTTTTTAAAGAGAAATGTATCTTTTTAATGCTAGAGCATGGGTTGTCAAAATATGGCTCTACAGCTGTTGAGGATTGCAACAGGATCTCTGTATGGAGGATCCTTACAGTTCTGTATTATAGCCTTTGATCAATCTGTGTATCTTTTCCTTGATCAAAGGCTATAATACAGAACTGTAAGGATCCTCCATACAGATTTACGGTATTCCCCAGTGGAGGTAACAGGTGCAATGGAGATATGAGCATATGAGAAGCCAAATCCTCAATACCCATATGTTTCTACATTAAGAAGCATTTATTGCCGGCTTTACGATACAAGGTAACAAAGAACTACTTACCTAATCATTTGAAACAAAAATCTGGGGTGATGGAAGATTAAGATATCTATTATATAAACCTTCACAAGAAATGGTGGGAAATATCGTCATAAGTATATACAACATCGTTGCTTAATGATATACTTTGTATATCAATCTGAATTTGAGAGGACCATTATATATTACAAGTCCGGATAATCACAGAGCAATATCTAAAGTGTGACATTGTCCGATGGATGTGAAATAAACACAAGAAATTTTATTAAGAGCCTGTGAACTATGTCTATTTAAAGGCAAAGTTGCAACAAAAAGATACAATATGAATACACAGGATTCTTTTATCCCTTTATAGGCCTATTATCTGTCCTCTTGTCTGATGTTGTTTGTCTGCAGCAAACATATCTGATGTTTTTTAACCCTTTGAGTGCAATGCATTCCGTACCACTCTGGCACTCAAATGGTTAAGCTCCTCCATCTTCTATTCTTATTTTTACATTTTTTTATACTTTTTTCATGAATACATGTGTTTAATTTTAGTAGGGATTGCATGTTATTAATATTTAATATAGTATTTTCATCTATGTATATGCAACGCTCACTGATTTCTTTTAGGTTATAGTATAAGGGATTTGTCATTTTTGGATTAGGAATTAAAGGGATATGTTTATTTTATGATTAGAAATTAAACGTATATGTTTATTTGTGCTTAATGCACTGATTTTTACTACACACTCACTACAATATCTACTCGGTGTAAGCGTTGTTTATTTCACTAACGGATCCATGATATATGAATAGAATTATCTAGAATATATTTCATATTTTATAGGGTGTTGGTTGGAGTGTGTGTCTGGTACATTGTTTTTATTGATTTATCATTATAATATATTGTGGTTATGTCAATTAATTTGACTATAATTGGCAAGTTTTGATCGCCATTTTTCTGTAGATTGGAGACAATAGATCACATGGTACGAAATTATCTTCACACTAGTTGGGCTGTATCGCACTATGGACTCACAGTGGGATCTAGTTATTCTAAGTGCGTTTCTCTGCTACAACTGCGTGAGATAGTAATTGGATACTCACATGTATCGGTTGTCACTTCTGTGATCCTTGACTCTATTAACTTTTCCAATGTAGTCATTATATTTTGTGGCATATATATTTGTATGTTTTTCTCTTTCTATTATATCTCTAAATAAAAGAGAATTCGTTTTATTCCTATACTTCCGATTCCTTTTTTTCCCTAAAAACAGTAGTGCTTTTGATATATTTCCCTTGTATAATGTTGTTGGGTCCAAGTGGCGTGGACATTTTTTCTTAAGCAGCACTGTAAGAGGGGATATTTTTCTTGTCATCTTCCTACATATGTGCATCCTTGCATTTTTGCTTTAAATGTCCCATAAAAACTTGTTATAGTTTTGGATGAAAAAATATGCTTAATGGCGCAAACCCTATCTTTCAAACCGCTATGGTTTGAGAGATCTAAGCATTGAAAGCTCCCCCCTCCCTCCCCTTATCCTGATATCAGCGTCTAGCTGACAGCAGGAGATCCCGGTCTGGGGATCAGCCTACGGCTCTGCAGCAGAGCCAAAATGTAGTTATTGCAAAATAATTAATTCATTGGAAAGGTCTACATAGTGTGTCTGGTTTGCAAGCACACTTTGTAGACCTTTCCAATGAAGTAATTATTTTGCAATAAAGCAATTTCGGCTCTGCTGCAGTGCCTCCTTGTGTCGGCCACCATGGATCTCCTGCTTTCAGCTTTACAGCTGACATCAGGAGAAGGGGAGGGAGGGGGGAACTTTCAATGCTTATATCTCTCAAACCATAGCAGTTTGGGAGATAGGGTTTGCACCATTAAGCTTATTTTTTCGCCCTCTACAAAACTATAACAAGTTTTTATGGGACATTACTAACACTTTAACTTTTTATAGTTAAATTTAAGAACTTACAACTTTTGATTTGCTTTCTTAGAATTATATTCTCTTTATCCATAATTTTTCACGTTATCGATATCATGTATAAGTCAGTGCCAAATACTGAATAAATTATCCTGACGAATTGCAGACAAAAATTGACAATGAACAGAATATGTTGATAACTAAAATACACTAATTGCATATAGACTTATAACACTTTTGTGGTCCTTCATTTATCATTTAGGTCCCACTTGGATAATGCTATGAAAATCAGTACAGAAGATAAGAACAAGAGGAATATAACTGATTTCTTGGCTAGTGATGTATCACTGGACAATATGGCATTAGTTATCACAGGAGACTTCTTGGTAAGAAAGCTTTCAGTGTGATAGAAATATGGTCAAAGACAAAATGAAGAGAGTTGTGTAATAAAAACTGATTGGTGAAGGGCTTATGTCAGAATTCATGGGAGGGGCAAAAAGTCTTTATATCCCTTCTACAACTGGATGCAACATTTTTTGTAAAGTTGATACCTCTATTGGCTAACTAAACAGATTTAAAATGCAAGCTTTCAAGACTTCTTAGGTCTCTTCCTCAGGCATGTTATACAGATAAATATGAAAACTTGTCTCTTAAATACAAGTACACATTACATTGTTTATAATGGAAATCAGATAAGAACGTTAGTCCAGATACCAATTCCTTGATCAGTCAATGGTAGAGGATGTGATTTAAATGGCATTCTTCCTCTGGGTCCAGGTATTTATGATTCCAGAGGGACTGTCTTAAAAGTTAATTCACAATTAAGTACTGTGACAGAAATTCTCTGTCTCGGTTCAGGCCATAGGTCAAAGAGTCAAACTGTAACATTAATTTTACCTCCCATAATTTTCTGTCCCTCTGATTGCGAAATTGTCCCATTAGTACAGTCAATTTAATGTCCCTGATACTGTGCCCACTTTGGCAAAAATGTTCTCCCACTGGTGTCTCTGTCTTTTTGTTGTTAATGCTGGATCTGTGGGAATTAAACCTCTTATGTAATTTCTGTCCTGTTTCCCCCACGTAAAGAGCTGTTGGGCATTTTGCACACATGATAAGGTATATTACATTGGATGATTTGCAGGTGAAATTACCATTGATCTTATGGTGTAACTGGGTGTTCGGTATGGGTATCTTGTCTGTGGTATAAATGTGTGCACAGGTTTTACACCTACTTTGTAGGCAGGGTAATGTGCCATTTTTTGTATTTTTGTTCAGGGTACTCCTTACCATCAGTTGCTTTAAATTGGGAGGCTGTCTGAAGGAGAGTCCCTCTGGAATCATAAATACCTGGACCCAGAGGAAGAATGCTATTTAAATCACATCCTCTACCATTGACTGATCAAGGAATTGGTATCTGGACTAACGTTCTTATCTGATTTCCATTATAAACAATGTAATGTGTACTTGTATTTAAGAGAGAAGTTTTCATATTTATCTGTATAACATGCCTGAGGAAGAGACCTAAGAAGTCTTGAAAGCTTGCATTTTAAATCTGTTTAGTTAGCCAATAAAGGTATCAACTTTATAAAAAGTTTTGCATCTTGTATTTCTACGGCTAACACGGTACCAACTCCCTTCTACAACTGCACTCACTACTGCTGGTGTTTCAGTGGCTACATAAGTTGAATTTACCTCCGGTTTTCTTTTTTAGTTCCATTTTCTCTCTCCCTCAGCTCCCTCCACAATGCTTCCAACTTTTTTGCTGATTTCCCTTTCCTTATTGTGTACCATTAGTACTCTGCTGCCTGGCTACCCTCTCTTTCCCTCAGTCTTCTAATAATCTTCAGAGTTCAGACTGTTTCTCCTATATGCTGTTACACTTCACTGCCTGGGCTGCTCTCTCCTTTGTTCTTATCAGAGGACCACTTCATCTTCACAAAGGCCGCTTACGCCAGTTGCATTGCTACAGATTTATTTACATCTAGAGAACAACATTTTATGGATGTATCATTTTCTTTAGTTCTGCTGTATGAGCAAAATCCTTCTCCCTCTATAAAAAAAATCATATTTTTACTCTACAGCCCTGCCGATAAAATGTTCCCAAAATAGTCCTTGGATTCACAAATAGTTATTTTGTTTGTCCTTACATATCTATATAATTACTTGGGATAGATCATGCCATACAGATATTCATCTACACTTCTAAACAGGATAACAAGCATCCTAGACAACAACAAAAGACTACTGCACTACTGAAAAGATATAGACCATGGATAAGATAAGATAGCTACAAGTCTATTATATACAAAGAATATTTGGCCCTCTAGCTGAGTCTTGACTTCCCCCCAGTTGTAGCTTTGGACCAAACACAGGAGGTTCCTTGTGGCCAGGTTGAGTATGTAATATTTGGATTTTAACAACACAGTGCAAGTCTTCAGACTATTTCTTTCAAGCTGTCTCTCTCTCTTAGCCTGCATTTTGCAGCCTGCCTGCCTGTCTCTCTCTCCATTTATCTGTCATCTGTCTCAGTTTGTCTCTCTCTCTCTGTTTCTGTTTTGTTCTCCGAGATCTGGATGTAGTTCCAGTACCTAGGAACAGTTTTCTGAGAGAGACCTATTTGGGAGATCATTTAAATGGCAAATCGGACAATGCCCCGGTGTTCTAAGTTAGAATCTACTAGGTAGGAAATGAGAAATCTTCTCTATCTTGTTCTCTGAGATTTTAAGACATAAAATTGCACTAGCAAACCTGATTATGCCCCGGTAACTATTTCTAGCTTACGTAGCCTTTTTGCCCCCACGGCTGATGTAATTAGATCCATTTATAAACCATCATAAGCTTTGATACAACAGCAAATAATTAGCGAATATATCCTCTTGAGAGTTCAATGCAACCCGGAGCACCACTTACGTCTTATGACTAGAATGGCTAACCGCATAAAGCCACGGTAATCTGAGCTTCTAGTTAGTGTAAATACTATTTGAAGTTTGTGTACTTCCTGCATCTCTATATCTTATCTATACTCATACAACACAGTAAGAGATCTGTAAGACTGGTAAACAAATTGAGTAGCTATGTATATGGGGATGTTCCTGGAATAAACAATTAGGTATCATTCGTAACATAAGATATCAGTATATCGGAACCTTAGAATTATATGAGCGTCTTTCTCCCTCAGGCAAGCCTGATAATGTCCTGGCAGTACAAGACTCACACATATGAGGGTCTCTCTGTGATACATATAATTGATACAGGTGTATAGGCAAGCCAGAAACTGCATTGGTAAATCACATACAATATACATACCCTTCTCTATTGTGTATTAATTATACAAATAATGTATTTACTGTTTTTAAAGAATATAATAAAAGTTAGGTTTTAGACTTCTGCGATATAGTACCCTAGAATATCGGTAGCTTCATCCATATATAGGTGTGCTGGTACAGCAGGGTTTCCTTTTTCTCTTTCTTTGTACACATTGTGGGCCCCTACAAGATACTCATTTTGAGGTCTGGTTAATCTGAGGAGATTGTGTGAGGATTTCTATATATTTGGCTTGTTCTGTCTGCCAGTCACTCTCTTTCTGTCTTTCAGTCTCTCTCTCTCTCTCTCTCTGTCCCTCCAATACTCAGGAGCAGCCTAATGATTGAGGGCCATGGTGGAAACATTGAGGGCTATGGTGCTGACATATACTATAGTCAACATGTATAATGTGCCCAATGCTGTGCCCCTGCTGCACAATGGTCTCTTGGCAGTTTAGCCTCCACTCAGTCACTTTATGCATTCAGAGCTCTGAGAAACAATAATACAAAACTGTACATGGGATAAACTGCAGCAGGACATAAACAAATGGCTTGTAACTCACTGCTTGAATGCTGGCTCTCTGTCTGCCGACAGTGTAAAAGCTGCCTTGAGAATAGCACATATGGCGCTAGTACACTGATTTCCCCATAGCCTAGCTCTAATTGTTACTCAATTCTTCTCAGAATCCCAAACCATAAAATGCATGCTAAATATCACCCACACAATCTGTGCAAACTTTATCCAGTCCTACAGAGCATGTAATTTGTTACATTGTTTGCAAGAGTGTAGCAGCCTGCCCCATCACAAGTTTGAAATTGAGGTCACTACAAGTGTAATTGCAGATCTAGCATGTTGGACCATTTTGAAGACCCGAACAAGGCCATTAGCAAATTTGTTTTAATGTATTTATTATGGACAACTTCAAGATACAGCACAGAACAAATAAATGTGTGAAATTAAACAATGATGGCAGTTCTGTACAATTCCAGGCATGCACAAAAGTTAAGAAAATATATAAGACAATATGGAGTACAGGTCATTCATCCCGAAGTGTACAACAAGTGTTTGTATTTTGTGAACATAGTAACATAGTAAATTAGGTTGGAAAAAGACAAATCTATCAAGTTCAACCTGTGTCTCATAACCCAGATACATGAGGATTATATAGCTTTCCTGCTCCCAAATAAGTAAGTCTTTATCAGACCTTCCTGTTTTTCCTACTAATACACAGTCCTGTATGTCCCCTTTTAGAAGAAATGTATTGGACCGTCTCTTAAAAGTATCCATTGTATCTGCCATAACTACATCCATAGTCAACACATTCCACAATTTAACATACCTTACTGTAATAAACCCTTACCTCTGTTGAATTTAAACCTCCTTTACTTTAATATCAAGGGTGGCCCCAGGATATTTGATCTGGCCATGGAATGAATAGTTCACCAGGGAGATCCTTGTATTGACATCTCATATACTTATACATTGTGATAAGATCTCCTCTCAGTTGTCTTTTCTTTTGAGTAAATAATCCAAGTTTGTCTAGTCATTCCTCATAGGTCAAGTCCTTCATTCACTTAATTAATTTTGTTGCTCTTCACTGTACTCTCACCAGCTCTAGAATATCTTTTTTCAGAACTGGTGCCCAAAGCTGCACTGTATACTCGAGGTCTTACCAACGAATTGAACAATGGCAAAATTATGTTATCCACTCTTGCTTTAATATCCCTTTTTATGCAAGACAGGACTTTGTTTGCTTTTGCTACTGCTATTTGACACTAATCACTGTTTCCAAGATTGTATTTTACAAGTATTCCCAGGTCTTCCTCTAGCAATGAGTCCCTTAAAATAATTCCATTAAATTGATAAGTAGCATTGGGATTTTTTCATTCCAAATGCACGACTTTATACTTTCCCACATTAAAAGTCATATTCCATTTGTTTGCCCAATCTGCCATTTTATGTAAATCCCTTTGTAGAGAACATATATCCTGTTCTGAAATTATTACCCTGCATAATTTGCAAATATTGATATTTTGCTTTCTATTTCTATTTCCAGATCATTTATAAACATGTTAAAAAGCAGTGACCAAGTAATGAACCCTGAGGTGGTCCACTCTCAACTTTAACTGTATTGGAGAATTGTCCATTTATAAACACTGTTTATCCTTCAGCCAGTTTTCTATCCAATTGCAAAGATTAGCACCTAGCCCAAATTTCCTTATTTTTGCAGTGTAATCATGAATATAATCCCTTATTATCCCTTCTAGCAGTTTTCCCACTCCAGAGGTCAAACTCACAGGTCTATAATCCCCAGTTCTCTTTCAGTTCCCTTCTTAAATAGAGGTACTACATTGGCTTTATGTCAGTCTTGTGGCACTGAGCCTGTTGTTAGACAATCTTTAAAGAGTAGAAAGAGAGGGTCTTGAAAACATTGCACTGTGTTCCTGAAGAACCCTCAGATGTATATCATCAAGACCCAGTGCTTTATCAGTCTTAATTTTGTTCAGTCTTCCTATTACCTGATAATTGTATGGTTTTATTAGTTACTTCTACCATTCCTTGTTCCCTTGTATACACTGATGCAAAGAAAGTGTTTAGAACATTGGCCAAGAGTTTTCATGGCCTAATCACATGAGGGGCCTCATCCTGATCCCAATCCCAATGATTTGGTAGCCTACATTGGAACAAAGGTGCCACTTTCTGATAAATTTACTGGGGACAGAAAATTATTCAGGAGATTTGTGAATTTGTTCAACCATCTCGTCTCATTAAAGCCACAGACATAAAATCCTGAGGAGATCAAAGTCAGGCCTATGATTTTATTACCCTAGAGGATCCTGCTGCCAAAGTCTATTGGCTGTTGCAGGAAAACAGCCGATAGCTTCAGAACCTGTCAACTGTCACGGAGTGACTAATAAAACAACACTGACAAGTACAGATGAGCTTAAGATAAAACTTTATTAAGTGCAATAATGGCAGGAAATAACGAAACAGGCTGGTGGCAACAAATGACACAACAGTAGCAATGATAGTGACAAGTGGCAGCAGATAGTGACACACCTTCACGAGACCAGGAAGGAACAATGGACTCACTTTCCTCACCCTTCACTAGGCAGGTGAGCAGTAATAGAATGGCCCTGTGACTCACACAGGTAGATGTGAGGATAGTGCGGGTACACCATGCACATGGTCTGACTGGCACACCTTCACGATACCAGGGAAGAACAGTGAACTCACTTTACTCACCCTTCACTAGGCAGATGAGCAAGATCTGAATGGCCCTGGGACTCAGACAGGTAGATTTGAGGACAGTGCAGAGCACTCCCACACACACACACACAGTCGGCAGAAAATAAAGGAGCATAAAAATACCCTAGAGGTAGGGTATACAATAGTCTGGTAACCGGTACTGAGGCTAGGTCAAGCAACACACAAACCAGAATGGCCACGGAAGGTCAACACACGGGATGACCAAAGCAGAGCGGAAGGCGCAGGCCACAAGGAAACCAAACCGAGGCACGGAAAGGCAACAGAGCTCAAGAAAAGAGAGAACCAAGAGGCAGCCAAAGGTCAGAGCCAGATCGGGTAGTCAGACATCGCCAGTGGTCGGAGCTGGAACGGGTAGTCAGATGTAGCCAGGAGTCAGAGCCGGAACGGTTAGTCAGACGTAGCCAGGAGACAGGACTGGAACGGGTAGTCAGACGAGCAGAGGTAATACACAGGAACGGTAATGGACCAACACAGCAATAAGCTCAGGTACTATGTAAAACAAAAAACAAAAAACAAAAAAAGACAGCGCACGGCAAGACCTCTAAGTGTAGTAGTCGATGAACAGACAAAACTATATGCTAGTGAATCATGTAAATAATAAGTTACATAAAAATAGCTAGTATGGCCAAACGCTTCATAATCTGCTCGGGAATCTCATAAGACGTTAATGGGGCAACAGTATCGGATCTGGCAACTATTGGCAGCAGTATCGGATGGGATGTTAGAGCTGGTATATGGACTAAGAGACGCTAGATCGTAATGGAGACATAGATAGTAAACATACTAGCAATATTCATGCTATGCGCTCACCGGATGATTTCTTGAACCGCAGGCCCGTAGTGTATACACCTCGGTGGATAGGCGCGTGTCTCCGTCTTACGCTCTGTCCTCCAAGCTTCCCGTCTCCGGAGTAATACTGCCGTCTGGTTGTTGTTGCAGTACGCTCTGTTCTCCAAGCTTCCCGTCTCCGAAATGGTGCTGTCACTTAGATTCTTTACGTTCAATATAAGTAATGGTACACAAATTGAAGCTCAGCATACGTATATAAAAAAACTTTAATGCTATAATATCAACGCGTTTCGGGAATCACTGTCCCCTTTCTCAAGATAAAAAGCATCTTTAAAAAGCCCGCGAGCTTATAATGTAACAACCAACCAATCATCTTTCTCCCTTAAGTTCAAATGTTACAAAGTAACCCCGGACTGTAATATGATGATACATAATAATAAAATATATAATAAAATATACATCTGTCGTAGTAGCATCCTATTGGCAACTCTAAAAAGATCAATACACATCTAAAATTCCAATGATTGACTGGTGTGGGTATATAAAAAAGGTGGCTGTTAGAAATTGTATAAAATGATGTTGTATAGTAGTATACTTCTTGTCTATTAGAGCATTCTCTTTTCATCTATTTATATATCTATATGTAACTGTATAGTTGCTTAGCCTATAATATATATATAGGTATTAAGACGCTACCTGTGGCCAAATTATATATTATAGTGTTTTTAAAAGATATAAGGACTCCATTAGTTTTATCCTACCGGATAAAAGATGATCGTTTCCCTTAAATAAATAGGTAACAACTTACAAATAAGATGTTTCATCAGTATACATATATACCAAATGTTCATATAAAAGAATCTCCTTTAATGTCATTATTTAATGTGTATGCTAAGAGGAAAGATATTAGAATTCCTCTAAGTGTATAAAGGGTGAACCAGAGGATCATAATATCTATCTGGAGGGAGGTCTATTGCCCTAATAAAAATAAAAATAAAAATAACAATAAGACCAATAATATATGATGACCAGTTATCCATTATATCAATATTGGGGAATGTCCCAAATAGGGAATGTACATGTAGAAGACAAATACTTAGAGGCACCATAGGTCGAGTTCTTCATTTAGACCAAGTGGAGCTAGAGTTTGAAGTTTGAAGATCCAGAAACTTTCCTGTTTGGACAATTTCCGGATTCTATTGCCGCCCCTTGATGTTGGGGGAATATGATCTATTCCAGTTAGTTTTAGATCTGAAATGTTCTTAAAAGAGGGACAACTCATACAATGCTTTGATAGTGAATGCTGTTTGTTGCGTTTTAGGATGTTGTTCCTATGTTCTAGGAACCTCCTTTTTAGGGGTCTAGTAGTCCTTCCAACATATTGAGACCCACAAGGGCATTCCAGGAGGTATACTACAAATTCCGAAGTACAATTAATAAAATGTTTGCATTGAAAAGTTTCTCCTGTATGTTTAGAAGTAAAGGACTTACATATATTTCGAATATGGTTGCAGGTAATACACCTATTATGTCCACACCTAAAAGATCCTATAATGGGTGTTCCTAAGGCATTCACTTGATGGACCCCCCCTTTTTGTTTAATTATTGATGGAGCCAACTTGGACTTCAAATCTAGAGATTTCCTATATACAAAAGATGGTCTTTTAGGGAGTATTGTTTGTAGAATTTTATCCCCTTCTAGTACATTCCAGTGTTTCCTAATTATATGTTCCACATTTTTCGTGGATGATGTGAATCTGGTGATGAAAGGTATTTCTGGTATGTTGCGCTTGGGGTTATCGCCAGTATTCTTGGACCTTTCTTCCTTATCTTACAATAATAGTTCCCTTGGTTTGCTTCCAGCTTTTTGGAGAGCCTGTTGTATGTTAGTTTCATTGTACCCCTTCTCCAGAAATCTTTTTTTCAGCATATCTGCTTCTTTGTTGAATGCCTCTTTTTTCAAACAGTTTCGTCTCAATCTAAGGAACTGGCTGTATGGGACACCTTGTAGCCATTTTTGATGGTGATTACTAGAGGCCTCTATGAAGCCATTGACATCCACTGGTTTGTGGTATGTGTTTGTACAGATAACTCCTCCCATTTCTATGTTAATCTGTAGATCCAGAAAAATAGCCGAAGAAGGACTACTAGTATGTGTAAAGTGTAGCCCAAGTTGGTTATCATTGATGGAAGTGATGAATTTATTTAATGAATCTACCCCGTCTTTCCAGATCAGGATTATATCATCGATATAACGACCATATAGTGCCATATTCTTGATGTGGTTATTCCATATGAGGTCTTCCTCCCATACGCTTAGGAACAGATTCGCAAAACTGGGTGCGAAGCGTGTTCCCATCGCTATCCCTCTAATCTGGCGGAAATGTTTGCCTTCAAACATGAAATGGTTGTGATGTAATATAAACGCGATACCATCCAATATAAAGTCAATCTGTTCCTGTGGTAAATCATTATCCTTTCTTAAAACCTTTTCCACCGCTCTGATCCCTGCTTTGTGTTCTATTATAGTGTATAGAGAGGTTATGTCACAAGTGACTAATAAAAAGCCTTCCATCCATTGTACTTGTTGTAATTTGTTGAGAATATGGGTGGTATCCTTAATGTATGACGGTGTCTTTTGTACATACGGCTGTAAAATATGATCTATATACTCTGACAGATTACTTGTAAGTGAATCAATACCTGAAATAATTGGCCGGCCTGGAGGATTCTTGATGTTTTTATGAATTTTAGGTATATGGTAAAAGATCGGTATTATGGGATATTGAACTGATAAGAAAGCATATTCTTGTTTATTAAGGATACCCGTATGGTACGCCTGAGTTATGAGGAGGTCATATTTTCTTTTATATAACTTGATTGGATTATTTGTCAATGATTCATAGAACGTAATATCTCCTAGAATTCTTCTGGATTCCTTCAAATAATCTCCCTTATCTTGAATTACAATACCCCCTCCTTTATCGGCCTCCCTAAATACTAGAGACTCGTCACCCATCAGTTTGTCAAGGCTAGATTTTTCCTTCCTAGATAGATTATATTTGATTTGGAACGGGGTTTGGAATAGTTTCTTGATGTGCTTAATCACAAGTTCCAAAAATATTTCTATATGATGTCCTCGAGATTGAGTAGGATTAAATTTGGAAACCGGTTTCAGAGAGGTATGCCTATACTGCATGCTCCTTTCCACTTCGATATTTTGTTCTAATTGGATGTTATTGGTGTTTTCATGCCACAAGCTGAGTAATGTTTCAGTAAGTTTTTTGTCATCTACTAGTTCACCTAGTATCCTCTCATCTATAGATTCCTGACCTTCTTGATCTTTTTTCATGAAGTATCTTTTGAGCGTAAGCTTCCTCACAAATTTGTGGACATCTATAAACAGCTCAAATTCATTAGGCTTGCTATGTGGTGCAAACTTAAATCCTTTGTTCAATAATGAAATATCGTCAGCAGTGAGGGGATAGGATGAAAGGTTGAAAATTCCACCTAAACTTGTTCCGAGGGATTTTGATTTTTTCGCTTGTTTTCTCTTTCCTCCTCGTGTCCCCCTTCTGGTCTTTCTGTTCTCTTTTTCCTGGGTGTCTTGTCCCTTTCCAAATTCCATTCTTTTCTCACCCACTCCGCAATGGGGATTTGGGGACCTTTGTACAAAAAATGAGTGGTAATGTCAGACCTCACTTGATCACCCTTTTTATTAGTGTGTGGTCTTGCTCCCAAGTGTTCATATGTACTCCGATTGGTCTGGGGGACATTAGTATTGGTCTTGTTAGTAGTCTTGTTTTTCTTAGGTGGTTTCTTCTTCTTCAATGGATGCAATTGTATAGGATGTTTTTTCTCTTCTATACTCGAGGGGTTGGTCTCTATTGGTTGTCCTATCGGTCTTATCTCTTGTATTTGAGTGGTAGTAGAATCTTTAATATGTTGGGATATGGTAGTATTATTATTATCCTGAATTGAACTGTGATATTGTTCCAATTGTCTATCCACCACCTTGGTACATTGTATAGCCTGTAGACACTTGTTGATTCTTTTCTAATTGGGTTTGATTGTAATTGCTGCATTTGGAATATACCAAAGTAATCTTTTTATATTTGTGTATCCAATACTCCACTAGTGTTCCCAGTGAGCGCCACTAAAAATTTTATTTTTAGTTCTCTATGCACCCTTTTCTCTCAATTGGGGAGTTCCTAATATAGTGGCAGTCTCCTGTGGAACCCAGTAGTAGAGTATTTATATCAATTACAAACTTCTATCGTTCCCCAATACACTAGTATACTTTTACCTATACAAGATGTTACAGTGTCTTAATAGACAAAGTAGGAGGGAACAACTAGTCTCCAATTTCTTTTCCAACAACTCTAGACAGGTAGCAACCAATGACACCCCTAATCAAGAGTTAAAAAATCAATTTTTTGAGCTAGAGAAAGTGTTAAAGTCCGAAATGTCCCAATGGTGGGAAATAGTTACATTACAAAAATATATAGATAGACAACAGATCCCTAGGGGTTTAAGACTTATAAAAGAACCATCATTTGGGAAAAATCAGCCGGACATTATGAATCAATGGTATTCCACTCTAGATCAATGCTCTTTCAAACTAATGACTTTAATTATAGCAGACAAAGAAAAGAAACTGGAGGAATCAATTAACAAAATAGAAAAACTAAGGAAAGATTTAGAAATTAGAAATACAGATCCACATTTTAAACATCTTGATCAACTGACTAATAATAGAGTGGTCAAATTTGAGAAAGAAATTATCGAGAGAAAACAGAATAAACTAACAAGAGATGAGGAAGACTACAAAGGAGGCTTTATCAGGAACTGGAGAAGCAATCGCAATAATAGAAGACATCTTCCATATAACCTACCACAACAACGCTCCACTCTCAAATTTTCATCACAATTTAACAATTTAAGACAATCATCACACAATTCATCTCAACAACACTCTGCTCATAAATCTCCATCACAGGTTGACCATACTAATACATGTGGGATAACAGAAAGTGAGAATAGATTTAACATTCTGGAAACCAATCCCGACGATACAACAGACACTCATGCAATAGAAATTCAGGATAATAATAATACCATATCCCAACATATTAAAGATTCTACTACCACTCAAATACAAGAGATAAGACCGATAGGACAACCAATAGAGACCAACCCCTCGAGTATAGAAGAGAAAAAACATCCTATACAATTGCATCCATTGAAGAAGAAGAAACCACCTAAGAAAAACAAGACTACTAACAAGACCAATACTAATGTCCCCCAGACCAATCGGAGTACATATGAACACTTGGGAGCAAGACCACGCACTAATAAAAAGGGTGATCAAATGAGGTCTGACATTACCACTCATTTTTTGTACAAAGGTCCCCAAATCCCCATTGCGGAGTGGGTGAGAAAAGAATGGAATTTGGAAAGGGACAAGACACCCAGGAAAAAGAGAGCAGAAAGACCAGTAGGGGGACACGAGGAGGAAAGAGAAAACAAGCGAAAAAATCAAAATCCTTCGGAACAAGTTTAGGTGGAATTTTCAACCTTTCATCCTATCCCCTCACTGCTGACGATATTTCATTATTGAACAAAGGATTTAAGTTTGCACCACATAGCAAGCCTAATGAATTTGAGCTGTTTATAGATGTCCACAAATTTGTGAGGAAGCTTACGCTCAAAAGATACTTCATGAAAAAAGATCAAGAAGGTCAGGAATCTATAGATGAGAGGATACTAGGTGAACTAGTAGATGACGAAAAACTTACTGAAACATTACTCAGCTTGTGGCATGAAAACACCAATAACATCCAATTAGAACAAAATATTGAAGTGGAAAGGAGCATGCAGTATAGGCATACCTCTCTGAAACCGGTTTCCAAATTTAATCCTACTCAATCTCGAGGACATCATATAGAAATATTTTTGGAACTTGTGATTAAGGACATCAAGAAACTATTCCAAACCCCGTTCCAAATCAAATATAATCTATCTAGGAAGGAAAAATCTAGCCTTGACAAACTGATGGGTGACGAGTCTCTAGTATTTAGGGAGGCCGATAAAGGAGGGGGTATTGTAATTCAAGATAAGGAAGATTACTTGAAGGAATCCAGAAGAATTCTAGGAGATATTACGTTCTATGAATCATTGACAAATAATCCAATCAAGTTATATAAAAGAAAATATGACCTCCTCATAACTCAGGCGTACCATACGGGTATCCTTAATAAACAAGAATATGCTTTCTTATCAGTTCAATATCCCATAATACCGATCTTTTACCATATACCTAAAATTCATAAAAACATAAAGAATCCTCCAGGCCGGCCAATTATTTCAGGTATTGATTCACTTACAAGTAATCTGTCAGAGTATATAGATCATATTTTACAGCCGTATGTACAAAAGACACCGTCATACATTAAGGATACCACCCATATTCTCAACAAATTACAACAAGTACAATGGATGGAAGGCTTTTTATTAGTCACTTGTGACATAACCTCTCTATACACTATCATAGAACACAAAGCAGGGATCAGAGCGGTGGAAAAGGTTTTAAGAAAGGATAATGATTTAGCACAGGAACAGATTGACTTTATATTGGATGGTATCGCGTTTATATTACATCACAACCATTTCATGTTTGAAGGCAAACATTTCCGCCAGATTAGAGGGACAGCGATGGGAACACGCTTCGCACCCAGTTTTGCGAATCTGTTCCTAAGCGTATGGGAGGAAGACCTCATATGGAATAACCACATCAAGAATATGGCACTATATGGTCGTTATATCGATGATATAATCCTGATCTGGAAAGACGGGGTAGATTCATTAAATAAATTCATCACTTCCATCAATGATAACCAACTTGGGCTACACTTTACACATACTAGTAGTCCTTCTTCGGCTATTTTTCTGGATCTACAGATTAACATAGAAATGGGAGGAGTTATCTGTACAAACACATACCACAAACCAGTGGATGTCAATGGCTTCATAGAGGCCTCTAGTAATCACCATCAAAAATGGCTACAAGGTGTCCCATACAGCCAGTTCCTTAGATTGAGACGAAACTGTTTGAAAAAAGAGGCATTCAACAAAGAAGCAGATATGCTGAAAAAAAGATTTCTGGAGAAGGGGTACAATGAAACTAACATACAACAGGCTCTCCAAAAAGCTGGAAGCAAACCAAGGGAACTATTATTGTAAGATAAGGAAGAAAGGTCCAAGAATACTGGCGATAACCCCAAGCGCAACATACCAGAAATACCTTTCATCACCAGATTCACATCATCCACGAAAAATGTGGAACATATAATTAGGAAACACTGGAATGTACTAGAAGGGGATAAAATTCTACAAACAATACTCCCTAAAAGACCATCTTTTGTATATAGGAAATCTCTAGATTTGAAGTCCAAGTTGGCTCCATCAATAATTAAACAAAAAGGGGGGGTCCATCAAGTGAATGCCTTAGTAACACCCATTATAGGATCTTTTAGGTGTGGACATAATAGGTGTATTACCTGCAACCATATTCGAAATATATGTAAGTCCTTTACTTCTAAACATACAGGAGAAACTTTTCAATGCAAACATTTTATTAATTGTACTTCGGAATTTGTAGTATACCTCCTGGAATGCCCTTGTGGGTCTCAATATGTTGGAAGGACTATTAGACCCCTAAAAAGGAGGTTCCTAGAACATAGGAACAACATCCTAAAACGCAACAAACAGCATTCACTATCAAAGCATTGTATGAGTTGTCCCTCTTTTAAGAACATTTCAGATCTAAAACTAACTGGAATAGATCATATTCCCCCAACATCAAGGGGCGGCAATAGAATCCGGAAATTGTCCAAACAGGAAAGTTTCTGGATCTTCAAACTTCAAACTCTAGCTCCACTTGGTCTAAATGAAGAACTCGACCTATGGTGCCTCTAAGTATTTGTCTTCTACATGTACATTTCCTATTTGGGACATTCCCCAATTTTGATATAATGGATAACTGGTCATCATATATTATTGGTCTTATTGTTATTTTTATTTTTATTTTTATTAGGGCAATAGACCTCCCTCCAGATAGATATTATGATCCTCTGGTTCACCCTTTATACACTTAGAGGAATTCTAATATCTTTCCTCTTAGCATACACATTAAATAATGACATTAAAGGAGATTCTTTTATATGAACATTTGGTATATATGTATACTGATGAAACATCTTATTTGTAAGTTGTTACCTATTTATTTAAGGGAAACGATCATCTTTTATCCGGTAGGATAAAACTAATGGAGTCCTTATATCTTTTAAAAACACTATAATATATAATTTGGCCACAGGTAGCGTCTTAATACCTATATATATATTATAGGCTAAGCAACTATACAGTTACATATAGATATATAAATAGATGAAAAGAGAATGCTCTAATAGACAAGAAGTATACTACTATACAACATCATTTTATGCAATTTCTAACAGCCACCTTTTTTATATACCCACACCAGTCAATCATTGGAATTTTAGATGTGTATTGATCTTTTTAGAGTTGCCAATAGGATGCTACTACGACAGATGTATATTTTATTATATATTTTATTATTATGTATCATCATATTACAGTCCGGGGTTAATTTGTAACATTTGAACTTAAGGGAGAAAGATGATTGGTTGGTTGTTACATTATAAGCTCGCGGGCTTTTTAAAGATGCTTTTTATCTTGAGAAAGGGGACAGTGATTCCCGAAACGCGTTGATATTATAGCATTAAAGTTTTTTTATATACGTATGCTGAGCTTCAATTTGTGTACCATTACTTATATTGAACGTAAAGAATCTAAGTGACAGCACCATTTCGGAGACGGGAAGCTTGGAGAACAGAGCGTACTGCAACAACAACCAGACGGCAGTATTACTCCGGAGACGGGAAGCTTGGAGGACAGACCGTAAGACGGAGACACGCGCCTATCCACCGAGGTGTATACACTACGGGCCTGCGGTTCAAGAAATCATCCGGTGAGCGCATAGCATGAATATTGCTAGTATGTTTACTATCTATGTCTCCATTACGATCTAGCGTCTCTTAGTCCATATACCAGCTCTAACATCCCATCCGATACTGCTGCCAATAGTTGCCAGATCCGATACTGTTGCCCCATTAACGTCTTATGAGATTCCCGAGCAGATTATGAAGCGTTTGGCCATACTAGCTATTTTTATGTAACTTATTATTTACATGATTCACTAGCATATAGTTTTGTCTGTTCATCGACTACTACACTTAGAGGTCTTGCCGTGCGCTGTCTTTTTTTGTTTTTTGTTTTACATATTTCCATTGACCCGAGAGGACTCCGGGAACATAGACAGAAGCCAGATCTCTTTTGATTGGGATGAATGACTAACAGAAATGCTTGGGATCATCATCATCATCCATCCATCCAACTAATCTTCATTAGATGTTTTAACTCATCCTATTCATCTCATTCCATTTTATACGAAGCCAATAAGTACTAACTTTTGAAATTATTTTTGAATCATATTAACTGTGTTTATACTTTTGAACTGTGATATTGTTCCAATTGTCTATCCACCACCTTGGTACATTGTATAGCCTGTAGACACTTGTTGATTCTTTTCTAATTGGGTTTTATTGTAATTGCTGCATTTGGAATATACCAAAGTAATCTTTTTATATTTGTGTATCCAATACTCCACTAGTGTTCCCAGTGAGCGCCACTAAAAATTTTATTTTTAGTTCCATAAGCTCAGGTACACCACGAAATGGCAAAGTTAATGCCACAGGCTGAGGTTTAAGAACCCTGTCAGGTGGGCTGAGAGATGACCTCACCAGCATGGTGACCTATAAGAATAGCAACTCAGCTTAGAGCGACAGCTAGGAAGTGAATAATGTCGCTGTATGGCAATACCTGCTGGAAGCAATCACGGGTACTGTGATATCAACATTCTTTGAAGCTGTGGCTAAACTTTATGACAATCTTTATCAGTTGTGCTCTGTAGAAGCTGCTTTTCATTCTGCACATCAAGGAAGACAACCTACTAAGGAATATGCAACACTGGACAGTGTGCATATTCTACAATGAAGCTTCTTTGGAAGACCAGTGAGTCTAGAGCTCTCTGATTTCCTCAAAGATGAATTGGCATTAGTGGAGTGACTCCCTGGAGAGCTTAATTCAATGATGTGACCCCCATTTCAGTAGTATAAATGATTCTTCCTTCCACAAAGTCTTTTCTATGCACACAGTGTCACACTGTGACACCCATGCTCTCTTTCTTAAGGATTAAATTTTTAACCCTTAAGGTGCCATATTTGCCATCTTAAATTGCTAGCCCATAATTTTAAAGATATTTTTACTGACATATCATTCCCCAAAAGTTAAACATTCCCCCAGTTTGTGAACATAACTAGAGCAAATAAGTTATATCTAATACCTCAAAAGCTGTGCCTATGATGCTGCGTCTATATTTAAAAGAACTGTCAAGGAAGTTCTTGCCTGTGACTGTGTGTAGTAGTATTCAATTTCTTACTAGTATGTTTGGCTTTTAAACAAGATTGTATATATATATATATATATATATATATATATATATATATATATATATATATATATACATATTATGTGCTTGATTTAATTGTGTCCTGTAAAAATGTTGTAGGGCAAAATTGGCTACTGACCGACAAAAAAAAAAAAAAGTCTAAGTCACTATTCAATTGCCCTACCAACTTAAACCACAACAGATGTTGAGCCAAAGAAAAGGCCAAATGTCCATCATGCGTTTTTAATTCCCAAAACTAACGCTAAATAGCATGATTAATGTGAACATCAAAAGATCCTTTGATCCTTAAACACACAGTCACCCTCCCAAACACTAACCCTCTGCATGCTCAATTAGTTGAATGGGGGCCTGTCCATCAACTATATTTAAATGTGAGTGCATATATTGTATGAGTATTCTAAAATATACATTACACTTGCATAAGACACTATAAGTGCCTCCCCCCATTTTTCTTTTTTTTTTTATGCTGAATATTGCTCTTCCGATAGTGGATGCTTTGGAGTGGAGTTGCCTGGGTGTCGGATTTGAAGAATTAACCACTGATGGTTTGAGGGAGCATTTGAAAGGTGTCCTTTTGCTTTTCTGCTGTCCAACACATATGTGCAGTTTCATCCACTCATAAGAGTCCTTATGGAGGTGGTGTGCTGTTTGAACTTTTGATTTTACTACACCAGGAGCACCCCCTTGTTTTTCTTCTTTTATTGCCTTTTCCCATCTTAATTCAAAACAACCAAATAAGAAAACTATTGCATATTACATAATCTGAGTTAAGAATTAACACTGTCCATTTTTTCCATAAGACCCATAAAATGGTTTGCTTTTATACAACAACAATTGTCCATATCATATGGTTTAAACATATTGAATAATGACCAGAGTTAGGGCCCAAGTAGAAAAATATGTTGAGAATGTAACTCTAAGCTATGGCTGTCATTAACTTAGCTGATCTTTAAGAAGTCATATTTGTATTGTATTGCTTAATGGTTTATTTCTCTAGTGTATTTTCAAAAATGATTCCCATAATTAGTCACAAATCTATCTCCCTCTACCTTATAGAGCAGTGTGGTTGATGCCAGCAGTGAACAAGAGCAAGAGATGTCCTTTTGGAAGAAATTGGTTTCTGTTCTGAGAAAGAAAAAGGAAACAAGACAGAGCATCAATCTGAGGGAGAGAGCACTAGTGGAAATAGCATGTCAATGCAAGTCTGTCATCTGCTGCAGAGTGACCCCAAATCAAAAAGCCAGTATAGTCAACCTGGTCAAGACCAATAAGAAAGTTACCACACTTGGGATAGGTGATGGTGGGAATGACGTCAACATGATAAAGAGTAAGATATCTGGGTGAAATTGATTCCATGTATAGGTTTATTAATATTTTAAGGACCAGAGAGGTGTGGCACACATTGAAAAGCAAGGCACTGTGCACCCCTCTGGTCCTTAAAGTGTTAATGTCGATAAAGATAATTATTGGCTTGATTGTTACATCATGGCCACTGAAATAAATTAGCGTGATACTTTTGCCTTCCTGTTGACTTATGGAGAGTCAAAATAGATGGTATTATTTATAATGCATTACAAATACTTGCAGTCTTTTTATTTTTTTTTAAGATTCTATTAATAAATAAATTGGCATACATGAGCATAGACAATCAAAGTGAAAGGGTCAGTGCAGTTTTGTAAGGGAAGGGAATGTTCAAGATGGGGCTGCAGGGCCAGGTTGAGATCACCGGCTGCCATCAGTATCCCCTCCCAGAAAGCATCTAGGGAGTGAAATGCGTACCAGTCAAAGAGCCTCTGAAAAACAAAAATGTGGCCTTGAGGGTCCTTGAGCTGTTCTATGAGGGACCAGGGTAAATCTTTGCGTAATATGGCCACCCCTCTCTTTTTTGATGCAGCTGAAGCGGTCGAGATGTTAGGGAAGTGCAGAGAATATCATTATGGCTGAGCTGTTTTATGGAAATGTGTCTCCTACAGGAAGACTACATCCTCTCGGAAACCCAACAATTCCCTAGATACCGTGGACCACTTCTCACAGCAATTTAAACCCTTGACATTGTATGCAAGTACTTTACTAGAAGGCAGTGAGTACTTTTATAAGGTGTGTGGGCAGCCAATGGCTCAGGGGAGTCCCCTGAGGGGGAGCTGGGTCAGGAGGAGGGGGGAGAGTAGGGGGGAAAGGAATGGGAAAAAGTCAAAGAAGAAAAGCAAACAAAGAGACACATGGTGATGACCCAGGGCCCAGAAGGACCAAGGACCGGCACCATGGGCCCATCAGGAAGCAGTTGCATAAGTGGAGGCTGACACCTGGGGTAAACCAGAAACCAGAGAGAAAGGAGTGTGCTCAGAATAAGGGCATGCAGGGAATAGGCAATTTATAGCAGAGGAGCCCACCTGTGTGACTTGGGGGGGGCATCTACCGAAGTAAACTATGCATAAACATAAGCATAAAATAAATGCACATTGGACCGGGGTGGGGGGGAGCTAAGAGTCCTGGAGATCCAACAGGTAAAGCATCTGAGAAGGTGTGGAAGGAGGGAGGAGGGGGAAATGAGGGAAGGGGATAAGGCAAAGGTAGGAGGGAGGAAAGGAGGGTAGGGTAAGGGGCTCACAATGGAAAGAGAGGGTATTTGAAAGAGGGAGAACCTGAGAGGTGGAAGTAATGGAAAGAGCAGCACAGTACAGAGTCACAATCAGTGTTGCAAAGGTAGAAGAACAAAGACGTCAATCATCCCAATTAACGAGGCACTTAGAAAAGAGCTGTAAACCAGCACACATCCCCCCTCCCCCTGGGAAATCCACCCGGACCCCAGCATAAGAAGACTCACCAGGCAAAATCCCAGCCTCCCATGTCTGGAGACACTAAATGCAGATCAGCGGAGAAGGAAGGCCAGAGGCATCCCCTGCCAAGCCAGGAGTTCCAAATGCTCTGAAGATGGTCTCCATACCTGCCATCCCCCAGGGACAAAGGCCACCCAGGCCCGTGGGGGAGAAACCCCCCGCATTGCAATAAAAGATTGTCAGTCGGACAAGGGTCAGAAAGGGGAGTAAGGGAGGAACACTACACTGGATGTGGCAAACGAGGCTGGGGCGGAGGCCTAAAGGGTCATAAAGACTGTTGTCTCCAAATGTGCGGATGGGAGGCAGGGGAAGAGGAAGGTAGCATGGGGAAAACAGTGGGGCAAGGGATGGGTGGATGGGGTAATTAGTGAGGGAAAGGGCAGGCAAAGGGGGAAGGGAGGGGGAGGAGGGGGAAAATACAAGGCAATGTCTAGTCTGTCATGAGATGGAAGAATACCATCAGCCCAATGACATAACTGTATGTCCAACCACCTCCCCAACCCAAGATTCAAGTAAGACTCAAATGGGAGATGTCCCAACTCACCAAGATATCCAGTGTCCCCAGCTAGGAACCCCAGTGCGTAACCACATAGGGAAGTGCATTCATAATATGTTCCCAAGGAATCAGGAGATTCATGCCCCCCCAAAAACCAACCCCACACCTGTCATCACCAAAGGACCAAGGCAGCCACCAAGGCAGAAATCAGGCCCAACCATAAAGACCAGCTGCATACCCTAGGTAAAGAAAGAGGATTGCTGCAAAGCTAGGACTGCTACCAGACCTCAACAAATACCCTGTTCTCCTAGGTGGATACCAGTCCCCCACCAAGGTATCAGTGCAGTCCAGAGAAGAGTGTGGTCTGAAACGCCTATCATTTCTGAGCAGAACTTGATAGTAGAACATAAAGGTGATTATGTAGATGGGAGGGTCATAAGCCAACAGTCATAAACAACGACAGGCACAGGAGGTCCATAAGACTCAGATGGTGAATCTCAGGGCCTGTCGTTTTGTATACAGTGTCTCTGCCACCAAGTGCCAGCATAGCCGCTGATTTTTCTCTAGCTGGGGGTCCAGACACTGAGTTGGTCCAGCCACCATTGGAGGGAGGGAGATCGATAGGGAGGTGCAGAATGCTCGTATCTCCTCAAGGAAGCTGACTGGCCATTTTGCATTGCATGGAGATGAAAGGGAAATCCCCATCTGTACTTAATGGTTAGTTTCCCTAAGCTATTGGTCAGAGGCTACAGTAGTCATCTCAAGGAGATGTAATGAGGTGAAAGATCCTGGAAAACCTGGATTTCTACACCAGAAAAATGCCTGTCCAAGTTGCGACAGGGGCTAACGATGGCCTCCTTATCAGTATAAAATGAGGACAAAAAGAAAAAGAAAAAAATGAGGCGCTTCCTAATGTGATACTGTAAATTATGCGAATCACCACACCTCCACCGATAGAATGATACTCACATAGCAAGTAGCTAGACTAACACATAAGTAACTCGGTTATCTTACAGCCGTCCCCTATATAGCTCTCTCTGTGTCTTGTAACTCCACAACTATCGGCCGCTCTTCCAAAAACCTCCACCCAGTGAAGGGTTAAACTATATAACAGAAAACAAATAGAAGGTGCCAATCGTGCCATATCATTGACAATACTTAAAATAATAACAATAAGAGGTAATAAATACACTCACATTGATTAATGGCTGTATAGATACATATGTAAAAATACAGCTGTATAAACCTCCAGGGTATATTATACCGTACCTGTACGGTAATATGCTCACGTCTCCTTCGTGCAGGTCCCCGATTCACACTCCTTCAATTCAATCTCCTCTCGGGATAAATCAATTCATGTAATGAAAGAAGAAAAAAGCCACTCCAACAGATCCCCTTCACGCTGAAAATGAACCAAAATGCAGTGATCAACAATTACATTATCAACTTGTGACAAGCAAGCAATAAACTCGCCACTGCACAGTGAACCAAGCTTTCTCATATACTTATCAGTATAGTAGTACAGTCTGTAAATTACTTTGTTCGGTTTATCTCCTGGGGAACCATATGGCTTAAGTGCCCTGGATGCCCTGTCAAGGAGGACCAGCTGCGGGCACTGGAGGATGTGTAAGAAAATGCTGGCCTTTCTGTGCCGTATCCTCAGGAACATAGTGGAGCCTGAGGTTGTTCATCCTGTGTCATTGGTATTTTGTTGTTCATTGATATGTTGGCATAGGGAATGGAGATGATCGGATTGTCTGTGTTATCTTCTTCCACCATGTCGACTGTCTGGGCCAACTGCTGCAAATCATGACAAAGGTCTGCCACCTCCTCATGGAGGGCAGATTTGATATCTGCCGCCATGAGTTTGATATCTTCTTTAGTGGAGAAGGCGGCCAGAGCTGCTAAGGGCACTGAGCGAGGACTAGTCTTATCTGTGGAATACATAGTACCCTCCATCAAGGTCGCAAGGAGACACTTACATCTACAGGAGTGTCAGCGATCTCACGTAACTGCTGGGAAGGTCGGCTCAGGAAGGGGTCCAGTAGGTTTGCACCAACCAAGGTGCCCTTCGAAGCTCTCCCCCTCTTTTTCTCCCAGCATGTAGAGAGGGCGAGGCGCTGTGGGGTAGATTACTCTGTTTCAAAAACTAGTTGGGGAGGGAAATAGGTGAAGAAACAGAAACTATGCAGAGGAGCTACCCTATCATGCTGCCATCTTGCTTGGCAGCAAGCCCTGTGATATTTGCACTCATAAGTCCAGTTTAATCACTGGAATCCACACTAGGCATTCTTCCTGTAAAGACTAGGATCAGGATCTAAATGTCACTTTATCATAAAATATAAATGGTTACTTCCTTAGAATAGCATTATCTGCAATTAAATCAAAATTAAAGATATCACCCATAAAGCAAAAGAGTTAATATTTATTTAATCTATTAAAGACCAGAAGGGTGTGCAACACATCTCTTTGCAATGTGTTATTTTTCACTATTAAGGAGTTTTCATTAGCATACAGAGAAGAAATAATCCATAGGAAGATCACATTTATCATGTATTTCATTACTTTATGCACAAATTAATTAATGTTGACTAACAAAGCAGGCTATTTAGGCCTTGATTCAATTCCCCCCCCCACTGGCAAAAAAAACCTGTGCTATGAAGAAATACCGGCAGAAAAAAAACACACATAGGACTCTGAACCCATTCCAACATTTTCTAATTCAATTCCATGCATTAGGCGTTAACATGCGATAGGGACCCACTACAATGAGTGAAAATCTGCACCCATTTTTTTGGTACAGGGTTCCCTAATGCACGTATTGATACGTTTCACGATTTTCTCCATTGCAAAATGTTCCTCCTTTATGCCAACACATTTTTCTTCTACTCAACATATTTTTCTCCTGCTCAACACATTAATTCTCCTATTCCATCACATTTTTTGCCTATGTTTCAAAGCACAATATTACATCTTCTGAGGGCTGTAGTGGAGAAATAAGTAGCTGAAAGTCAAAGATGTGAGTCCTACAGCAAAATATATCTTGACTAGTGATGAGCGAGCATGCTCGGCCGAAGCTCGGTTCGGCTCGAGCATCGCTCTGCTCGGCACATGGCGGTACTCGTACGAGTACCGCATGTGCTCTCCCGCCATTGTTTAGTGTGCAAATTCACAAATTAACGTCACATATTCCGTTCACTGTGCCTAGCCGCAGATTAGCGTCACATTCTGTTTCGTGTGCCTAGCCGCAGATTAGCGTCACATATTGTTTAGTGTGCAAATTCACAAATTAACGTCACATATTGTTTAGTGTGCAAATTCACAAATTAACGTCACATATTCCGTTCACTGTGCCTAGCCGCAGATTAGCGTCACATTCTGTTTCGTGTGCCTAGCCGCAGATTACCGGCATATATTCCGTGTAATATGAAGAAGGCGGGTAAAAAGGGACGGGGAAGTGGACGTGATCTTGATTTTTGGTGGAAAGGCGGATACGCTTATCTGTTATGATGCCACCAGGCGACATTTTGACTTCCTCCATCATCTGTCCTGAGCGGCTGCTGTCATTTACGTGTGCTGAGCTGTGATCCTGCTATTGAGCCGTTACCCGTGCAGAGCTGTGATCCTGCTATTGAGCCGTTACCCGTGCAGAGCTGTGTTTCAACTACCGAGCCGTTAACCGTGCAGAGCTGTGTTCCAACTATCGAGCTGTTAACCTGTGCAGAGCTGTGTTCCAACTACCGAGCCATTAACCCGTGCAGAGCTGTGTCCCGGTTCTGAGCCTCCAGTCTGGTGCAGAGTGTTGCCTTAGTGCTGAGCCGTTCTTGCTATTAGTTGCTTCTGTTACGCCCGTGGGGGCTATTGGCTCAAGCTCTTGCAATCCAGTTGCTTCCGTTACGCCCGTGGGGGCTATTGGCTCAAGCTCTTGCAATCCATTTGCTTCCGTTACACCCGTGGGGGCTATTGGCTCAAGCTCTTGCAATCAGTTGCTTCCGTTACACCTGTGGGGGCTATTGGCTCAAGCTCTTGCAATCAGTTGCTTACGTTACGCCCGTAGGGGCTATTGGCTCAAGCTCTTGCAATCCGGTTGCTTCCGTTACGCCCGTGGGGCTATCAGCTCAAGCTCTAGCACTCAAGTTGCCTTCACTGTCACGCCCGTGGGGGCTTCGGTTCAAGTGCAGCAGGCTCTGGGTAGCAGGTTTCTCTGTGCTGGACCTTTTCTCAGTATTATGAACATTTGGTGTTAAGTCTCCTCCACCATTTACTGCCTGTTATCACCTTGGACATGCCAAACACCACAACTGAGACGGACTGATTACTGTGTTAACCCTTGTATCTCTGTTCTCTGTATTTGCCAATTGCTTGTGCTATTTTTGCTATACCTGTACATTGGTTACCTTATTGCCTTGCTGCTGCAATGCAGTACTGCCCCTAGGGGGCGATCCTTGTCCGTTATCTTGTTCTTAATAAAACTGTATTTTATTTTACCTACTGGTCTGAGTGTCTTGAAAACCGTGACAGAAAAGGACAACTGGATCCCCATCTGGTTACAAAAGGCCCTCCAGAACCTGGACACGAATTGATTCTCACAATCCGAGACCAGCGCCTTGGGTACCCCGTGGAGGATCTCCAGGATCTCCTCACCCAAAGGAGATGTGATGCTTGTCCGCAAGGTGGCAATTATACAGTCAGGAGATATGATAGGCACTGGTACAGAGTCAGATTCCGGATCAGAACCAAATTGTCTCGATAAAGAGTTGGCCCTCACATTCTTAGTGCGGGGTAGGTATGAGACAATTAAATTGAAGAGGGACAAAAACAGTGCATATCTCGCTTGTCTTGGGGACAATCAGAGAGGCACATTAGGTGCCAAGAGTTCCCGGTCACCAATGTCATACATGCTTTGGGCCTTGGTCATCTTTTTCGAGAAGAATTCGCGTAGTCTCAAGATCTTGTCGGGACCAGGTCTTTGGCCCCACACTGCTCCTACTCCTGTCTCTGAGGCATCCACCTCCAACGTAAACGGCAACCCAGGAATAGGATGTGACAGGACTGGGGCAGTGGAGAATGCGGATTTCAAAGTTTCGAATGCCCTCACAGCCTCTGGGGACCACTCAGAGGCGTTAGAACCCTTATGGGTCATATCAGTGAGCTGTTTCACAATCCTGGAATAATCGCAAAACAATTTCCTATAATAATTCGTAAATAGTGATGAGCGAGCATGCTCGGCCGAAGCTCGGTTCGGCTCGAGCATCGCTCTGCTCGGCACATGGCGGTACTCGTACGAGTACCGCATGTGCTCGCCCGCCATGTTCGGGTCTCCTCCCCGCACGTTTCGCGGCTGCTGCGCAGCCAATAAACGTGCGGGGAGGCTCTGACATCAGTGTATTGCCAGCAGCCATGTTGGCTGCTGGCATTACACTGATTGGCTGGCCAGAACCCGTGATCGGGTGCTGTATAGCACCCGACTCGCGAGTTCAGCTCATTCTCAGCCAGGGAGAGATGCGATCAGGCAGGGAAAGTCAGTGTAGGGAGAATAAAAGTGTTGGTACTCTTTCAAGACCCAAAAGTCCTTTTTAGGACTGTTGTGTGTGGGGGCAGCATTTATATTTTGTTTGGGGGGGCACAATTTCCTTTTTTTTTGTGGGGGGGATATTAGTAAGGTGACATTGTACTAGGTGCACAGGGACAAATATTGTACAACGCAGCGACAAAAAGGGCCATTTTAAACGTGTGCCTAGCCATAGATTATTGTCACATTCTGTTTAGTGTGCAAATTCACAAATTAACGTCACATATTCCGTTCACTGTGCCTAGCCACAGATTAGCGTCACATTCTGTTTCGTGTGCCTAGCCGCAGATCAGCGTCACATATTGTTTAGTGTGCAAATTCACAAATTAACGTCACATATTGTTTAGTGTGCAAATTCACAAATTAATGTCACATATTCCGTTCACTGTGCCTAGCCGCAGATTAGCGTCACATTCTGTTTCGTGTGCCTAGCCGCAGATTAGCGTCACATTCTGTTTCGTGTGCCTAGCCGCAGATTAGCGTCACATATTGTTTAGTGTGCAAATTCACAAATTAACGTCACATATTCCGTTCACTGTGCCTAGCCGCAGATTAGCGTCACATTCTGTTTCGTGTGCCTAGCCGCAGATCAGCGTCACATTCTGTTTCGTGTGCCTAGCCGCAGACTAGCATCACATATTGTTTAGTGTGCCTAGCCGCAGATTAACGTCACATATTGTTTAGTGTGCCTAGCCGCAGATTAGCGTCACATATTGTTTAGTGTGCAAATTCACAAATTAACGTCACATATTGTTTAGTGTGCAAATTCACAAATTAACGTCACATATTCCGTTCACTGTGCCTAGCCGCAGATTAGCGTCACATCCTGTTTCGTGTGCCTAGCCGCAGATTAGCGTCACATATTGTTTAGTGTGCCTAGCCGCAGATTAACATCACATATTGTTTAGTGTGCCTAGCCGCAGATTAGCGTCACATATTGTTTAGTGTGCAAATTCACAAATTAACGTCACATATTGTTTAGTGTGCAAATTCACAAATTAACGTCACATATTCCGTTCACTGTGCCTAGCCGCAGATTAGCGTCACATTCTGTTTCGTGTGCCTAGCCGCAGATAACCGGCATATATTCCGTTTAATATGAAGAAGGCGGGTAAAAAGGGAGGGGGAAGTGGACGTGATCCTGATAGTTCAGGGCGCAGGTCAGGACGCGTAGAAACTGTGCCTGGTGCCAGAGCACAAGACAGAAAGACATCCACCATACCTAGCTTCATGTCTCAGTTTACAGGGCGTCGCAGGACATCACTCTCGAGGTCAGACCACTGCGAACAGGTGGTCGGTTGCATTTCAGCTGATACTGCTTCCAGTCGGTTAAGCACCACCCTGTCTTCCACCAAGTCCACTCTCACTAGCCAAGAGTCTGGTCAACATAATCCTCACCCTGATCATCCTTCCTCCCACCATAGAGGGTCTGGCCAAAGAAGTGATCCCACACTGGGATATAGTGAGGAGCTCGTCTCATCACCAATCCTTGATTTGAACCTCTCTCCAAGCACGCTTGCAGAGGAACATGAGATCTTGTGCCCTGATTCACAACCTCTAGAGGGTACCCAATCACAAGAAGATGACAGAGGGGAACGGCATTTAAGGTCAAAGGAAGTGGATGATGATGATGAGACACAGTTGCCATCAAATCAACCACAATTACTGTCTCAAGACCTTGATGAGGAGGATGATACACAGTTGTCAATGACTGAGGATGTGGTGGGATCAAGAAATGAGGAGGATGATCAGAGTGAGGAAGTGGAGGAGGACTTGGTGGACGATGAGGTCACTGACCCCACCTGGGAAGGTGGAGAGCCGAGCGATGACAGCAGTCCTGAGGGTGAGCCATCTGCAGCACCGCAACAGGCTGGAAGAGGCAGTGGTGTGGCTAAAGAAAGAAGGCGGACCGCACCAAACCGGCCCGCAAATGTTCCACGGAGCACCCCCTTGCGTAAATCTCCCTTGCCAAGGGCTAGGTGTTCCGCGGTATGGCGTTTTTTTAAGGAAAGTGCGGACGACAAAAAAATTGTAGTTTGCAACCTGTGCCACACCAGAATGAGCCGAGGCATGAACACTAGAAACCTCACCACCACCAGCATGATCCGACACATGGCATCCAAGCACCGTAATAAGTGGGAGGAACGCCCGGATCGCCAATCTGTGTCTGCAGGCCACACCACTGCCTCCTCTTCCCCTGTTTTCGGTGCCGGCCAATCGCCTGTCGAAGGCGCAGGCCCGCATACCTCCCGCCCTGCACCTGTACCATCTGAAGCACCATCAGCGACCACATCCACTTCCCTGTCCCAGCGCAGCGTCCAAATGTCGTTACCCCAGGCATTTGAGCGCAAGCGAAAATACCCAGCCACCCACCCACAGGCCATAGCACTAACCTCACACCTTTCCAAATTACTGGCCATCGAAATGCTGCCATTTAGGCTTGTGGAGACTGAGTCCTTCCGCAGCCTGATGGCAGCAGCTGTCCCTCGGTACGCAGTCCCCAGCCTCCACTACTTTTCCCGGTGTGCCGTCCCCGCCTTACACCACCATGTGTCCCTTAACATCACCCGTGCCCTGACCAACGCAGTTACTGGGAAGGTCCACTTAACGACTGACACATGGACAAGTGCTTGTGGCCAGGGACGCTACATTTCCCTGACGGCACACTGGGTGAATGTCGTGGAGGCTGGGAGCGACTCGGACCCTGGGATGGCACAGGTGCTACCCACGCAGAGGATTGCGGGCCCTACCTCCATCAGGGTTTCCGCCAGCACCTACGTTATTGGCTCCTCCTCCTCCTCCTCCGTTCCCACCTCCGAATTCTCTGCGCGCAGCGCCACTCACCCATCAGCCGGTAGCTGGAAGCAGTGTAGCACTGCAGTGGGGAAGCGTCAACAGGCCGTGCTGAAGCTGATCTGCCTTGGGGACAAACAGCACACGGCCTCAGAGCTGTTGCAGGGGATTAGTCACCAGACCGAGCAGTGGCTCTCGCCACTCAACCTGCAACCAGGCATGGTTGTGTGTGATAATGGGCGTAACTTGGTGGCGGCTTTGGAGCTCGGCAAGCTCACACACGTACCATGCCTAGCGCATGTATTTAATTTAGTGGTTCAGCGATTTCTAAAAACCTACCCCAATTTGCATGATCTCTTGACCAAGGTGCGCCGCGTGTGTGCACATTTTCGTAAGTCATCTACAGCTTCAGCCGGCCTGTTGAAGCTGCAGCAGCGCTTACAATTGCCAGCTCACCGGCTGCTGTGTGACGTGAGCACGCGCTGGAACTCCACCTTCCACATGTTGGCCCGGCTTTGTGAGCAGCAGAGGGCAGTAGTGGAGTACCAGCTGTTACACGGTCGTCGCCTCTCCATTCAACTTCCTCTAATCAGAAGTGAGGAGTGGGAATGGATGTCAGACCTCTGTGAGGTTTTACGCAATTTTGAGGAATCGACACAGATGGTGAGCGGCGATAACGCTATTATCAGTGTAACCATCCCACTTCTGTGTCTACTGAAACGCTCGCTGCTCACAATTAAAACCGACGCTTTGCATGTGGAAGAGGTGGAAATGGGGGAGAAAGAGCTTACACAAGGTGATAGCCAGAGCACCCTCACTTCGTCTTCTCAGCGACAATTGGAGGAGGCGGAGGAGGAGGAGGAGGAAGACACGGTTGCCTCCGCTACAGAGGGTAGCCATGGAACTTTAGTTCCATCTCTTCAGCGTGGGTGGGCAGAAGAGGAGGAAGAGGATGAGGAGATTGAGAGTCATCCTCCTGGTGAGGACAGCGAAATCTTGCCTGTTGGTACTCTGGCACACATGGCTGACTTTATGTTAGGCTGCCTTTCCCGTGACCCACGCATTATACGCATTTTAGACAGCACGGATTACTGGGTGTTCACCCTTCTGGACCCCCGCTACAAAGAGAATTTCTCATCTCTCATTCCTCCGGTGGAGAGGACAAGCAAAATGGTGCAATACCAGAAGGTTCTTGTCGAAAAATTGCTCCAAAATTTTCCATCTGACAACGCTGGCGGCAGAGTACGTGCTACCTTGGCCAACCGAGAAGGGGAGAAAAGGGGAGCACACAGCAGTTCCGACAAAGGCAGGGCAACACTCTCCAAGGCGTGGGACACCTTCATGACACCCCGCCAGCACCCTCACCCTGATGCGCGGCCTAGTGTCACAAGGAGGGAAAAGTTTTGGAAGATGGTGAAGGAGTACGTAGCAGACCGTGTCAGCGTCCTCAATGATCCCTCTGTGCCTTACAACTACTGGGTGTCCAAGCTGGACACGTGGTATGAACTGGCACTCTACGCCTTGAAGGTGCTGGCCTGCCCTGCCGCCAGCGTTCTGTCTGAGCGGTTATTTAGTGCTGCTGGTGGCATCATAACAGATAAGCGTATCCGCCTTTCCACCAAAAATGCTGATAGGTTGACACTTATAAAAATGAACAAGGCCTGGATTTCCCCTGACTTCTCCACTCCACTGGAGGAAAGCCCCGGGTGAACATAAAGTCACTTTAGATATGTTATTTACAATGATGGGAATACTCTGTATTCCCATTCACCCCTTCCACCCAAAAAACGGGTATATGGTTGACTCTTAATCTTCTCATCCTCTTCCTCCTCTTCCATATACCCAGTGATATAATTTTTATATAGGGCCAGCTCACCAGCGGGCCCTGTGATATAATTTTTATATAGGGCCAGCTCACCAGCGGGCCCTGTTTGACAATTTTTGTATAGGTCAGCTCACCAGCGGGCCCTCTCATATAATGTTTTATTGGGTCAGCTCTCTAGCGGGCCCTCTCATATAATGTTTTATAGCGTCAGCTCACTAGCGGGCCTTCGCATATAATGTTTAGGATGGTCAGCTCCGCAGCAGACCCTCACCCATAATGTTTTAGATGGTCGGCTCAGCAGCAGACCCTCATTCCTAATGTTTTAGATGGTCAGCTTAGCGGCATGCCCTCGCCCCTAATGTTTTAGAGGGTCACCAGCAGGCCATTAATCCTAATTTTTCAAGGGTGTGTATGATGCCCTCCTTTATGTGTAATAAAGGGTGTATTGGAGTGACATTGCAGTCTAATTTTTGGCAGCCCTTTCACTTAGTGCATAGGCTTTATGAGTGTTGGACCACTACCTGAACTATTGTACCACAATGTGAATGAGGCCCTCCATTTTGTGATATACAGGTTGTATCGGAGTGCCTCAGGTCCTCCCATTGAATTAAATAGGGCTGGGGTGTTCGACAGAGCAGAAGGTAGTTCTTGGCTTCATCCACTTAGTCACTTCGTCACTTTTACTCAATGGATCAGACCCCACTGTTACGACTATAAATTTTGGACTTAACAAGGGGAAACGGACATGTTGTAAAACCTGTGGTAGCTGCGGCCTCCGTTCCTGAATGCTATACCTTACCCGGGCCATAACCACGTTGAACACCTGCTTTACGCTGCGCACGTTTCCCTCTTAATCATGGCCCCAGTTCCGAAAAATCTATGAAATTTTTTGCAGAATTTGCAGATGATATACAAGTAAATATACAGCAAATACTGTTTGGTAACAATTTTTCGCCTAAAGTCGTTTTTATCTTCCTTTTGTGTGTTTTACGGTCAGTCTGTAAAAATGGCGTACTACGGGCAAAACATCGTTCCCAGCAGCGACGTTGGAGTCCAAGATGCATCCAGACATCCTCCCTATGCTGTTCCTGAACCATTTCTGTGGTGTTTCCATCATTTTCTGACCTTTTCCTATGAACCAGGCACCCTCCCCTCATCAGAGCAGGGGGTGCCTGGTGTAATGCTCGAGTCCTCCCATTGACTTCAATGGGGCTCGGGTGCTCGGCCGAGCACTCGAGCCTCCGGGGGTGCTCGGCCAGAGCACCCGAACACCCGAGCATTGGGGTGCTCGATCATCACTAATCTTGACAAATTTGTTAGCATGCAGAGTGCATTTGTCCTTTGCCTACCACTCTAACCTCCTGGTTAAGTGACAACCTAGTGTACAACCTACAATGTGGCAGATGTGTAGGGTAGTGGTGTTGGGAGACTAACATGGTATGATTGGAGAGACCTCAGCCAATCAGCTTCTAGCAGGTTTCATCATCCCCCCCTCTAGAAGCTGATTTGCTCATGAACTTGATCCACCTACCTTGACCATCGGCCCAGTCTACTGCCAGAGAACCTGTCTCATCTACACACACATTTTGTCTTGTACCTGACTACTTCTTGTTATTCGATTTGGCTTGTCATCTTTGCCATGTCTGTTTTGGTGATCCTTTTTGCCTGTGCTACACTCAGCCTGTAAGTGTGTCCATCACAATCTGGTTTCAGCTCATCTGGAACCAGACATTCAACTTTGCAGTCAACTCAACAGCTTCACTCCTGGAGCTAAGCCACAGCAAGGATCCATCCACCTGTTGGTTGACAATGCTCTCTGACATTGTTCTTTAAGTTATCCTTAATTCTGTACTTAATTTTTGTCCGTGATGGTGCCTGGCATTTGTATATCTTGCCACTGATAAAATATGGTGAATACATATCTTAGTATTTTTACTAGTTTGTATTCAGTTTGTTTTAAACCAAAACTAGTATCACACCTTCATTTTTTTATTTTAATTGTTAATATATCGATAGACCCCATATTAAATTCTAATTAACTCTTCCCTCTTCTGGTGGGAGGGGGAGGGGTCAGGGGACTCCTGCCTTGCTTTATTAACATTGGATTAAGGACCATATATTAATGTATTATGTTAACATGTGGTATCTAGATCCAGTATTAAATAATTGTGTTATTGGAGGTTTTGTAATAAATTAGTATGGGATTTATGAACCCAGTAATCATAATATGACATTACTGGACCCATGTTGTTTATCCTTTCATTTGTTTCCTTCCTTGATGAAATGTTAATAAAATGTGTTTTTATTAATGCTCTCTCTTTCCTGATGAGATCAGGATGGAGTGATTGGGAGATAATGTATCTCACAAATGTCAATTTATTTAAGGCCATTTTGGCAGTC
Source organism: Rhinophrynus dorsalis (assembly GCA_037306005.1). Taxonomy (NCBI): domain Eukaryota; kingdom Metazoa; phylum Chordata; class Amphibia; order Anura; family Rhinophrynidae; genus Rhinophrynus; species Rhinophrynus dorsalis. Next base: position 314,164,168 of record CM074718.1, read on the forward strand.
AATAAAAAAAATATAGTAAAATGAATCCCTCCTTAGCCAGCATTCCTAGTCAATCTGAAACCAAAGGTGTTAACTTGCTGAAAGTGAAGGTGTGGGGAGGGTGTTTTAGGGAGTGTGTATGGGGGTGGGGGGTTGCTGTATCCAATCACAAGAGAACAGGTCCACAATGTAACCTGGCCTGATGTAGGTGCATGGTCAGTCTGCTTCCAGTGCACCTAATGACAGGTTCAGACCATTTGCGGATTCAATCTAATCTAATCAGAAAGCAGTTCTCAACTTTCATCAGGCTCATTCTGGTGTTTTGGCTACAGTTTTTCATCATTCAAAGAAGTTTATTTTAGAGTCAAATGCCTGGTAATAAAATAATTACCCAAATCAAAACAAAAGCCACCAAGACCCAAATTCATCCCTAATGTAATACAAATCTTGGTCATTCTAAATAAGCAAGTAGTTAAAATTATCATATGTCAAAATGTTAAGGGTTGTTTATGTGGGTCACCAATGGACAAATGTTTAGACTTCTTAACTTTTGTTACCAGCAAACATGACTGTTGCTCACATGTTATTTGTTGTTTCAGCTGCTCACATTGGGGTCGGGATTATTGGGAAAGAAGGTCTTCAGGCTGTCCTTGCCAGTGACTTTGCAGTGGCCCAGTTTTCCTTTCTTCAGAGACTGCTCTTTGTCCATGGACGCTGGTCTTACCTTCGCGTCTCGAAGTTCCTGTGTTATTACAACTATAAGACATTTGTCAGTCTGTTGACTAGTGTCTGGATGGCATTTTTTAATGGCTTCACTGCTTTGGTGAGTTCCCTAAAATTCCTGCAAAGGACATATCCCAGAGATATCTATTGAAATTAACACATAGTACCATAAGCCTCAGTTGAACCTGCAATATGCACATAGCCAGTATAATTTAACCTCTATGAGCATAAGCTAATTTAAGGTAAAATTAGTAAGATCTAACCACAATTCTTAGTTAAGTTTAAATAATGATAATTTGTTGAATATAAATTGCCACAAAATGTTAAATGACATTTATTTTTATATTTCAAATGTTCTCCTCTTTTCTGCAATATTTCCAGCAGGTTTATTGCAATAGGATTTTATCTGTTACCTTTTCAAAGCACAATCACATTCTTCACATGTTTGCCAAGTGCTGTCAGCGCAAGATAAAACTTTGAATGTGTAACTGTATGGATCTGCATAAAATCAGTGACATGAGAAACCATTTAATGTCAGGACTGGGGCTCCGAAACCAGTCAAGGGTGGTATCAGGAGATCTGAATTCTATGCAAAAATGCCAGGAAACTTCCCTCAGCAAATGAGTGGGGGAAGAGGGGAAGATCTGGCTTTGGAATTCACAAACAGATGTTACAGTAAGACTATGCATTCATTTGTTTAACTGGTAAATACATAATTCTACTCTGCAACCACCTATAATTTGGACTGGTCAAAGTCTCCATAGACCTTTTTACAATATTTTCTTCCATTTAACATATACTTACATACATAATGTAATAATAATATAATAATAATTTGTGATTTTTATAGCGCTTTTCTCCCTGTGAGACTCAAAGCGCTTTACAAATCTATAAACAAACATAAAATTTAAGCGTTCCTTATGGTCACATGAGTTGACTGAATGCCTGATAAAAGAGGTGGGTCTTTAGCTTTTTTTTTTAAAAGTCTGTAATGATGATGCCTCTCTGACTGAGGAAGGTAAAGAGTTCCAGAATGTCGAGGCAGCGTGGCTGAATGCCCGGGAACCTGAGGTCTTTATTCTGGGTACTGACAGCAGGGATATGTTGGCTGACCGCAGTGAGCGGGATTGAATATAGGGTGTCAGGAGCTCTTTCAGGTACTGTGGGCCTTGATTATTTAAGGCTTTGAAGGTCAGCAGGCCAATTTTAAAATATGTTCGCCAGGGAGTGTAGAACAGTGTTATGTGACATGGACAAGTTTTATTGGTCAGTAGTCTGGCTGCTGCATTTTGTACTGTCTGTAGGCGATGGAGTTCTTTTTCTGGGAGGCCCAAGTAAAGTGCATTACAGTGATCTAGACGAGAAGACACAAATTCATTGACTAATGTTGGCATATCATCCGGTGGAATTAAGTGTTGTATCCTGGCTATGTTTCTCAGATGAAAGAAGGCAGATTTTATTACAGAAAAGATCTGCTGTTTAAATGACAGTCCAGAGTCAATCATCACTCCGAAACTTCGTACCTCTGTTGAACTAATGAGTTCAGAGCCTCCAAGTTCCAGGCCAGTTGGGTGATCCTGAGATATTCTTGTTGCCCGGGGTCCCCTCACCAAGAGTAACTCTGTTTTGTCAGGGTTCACTTTAAGCCAACTAGCATTCATCCACTCTATGAGGTCTGCTAAGCAACTGTTGATGAGGCATGTTGGGTCTTTAGTATTTGGAGCAAAGGAGAAGTAGAGTTGTGTGCCATCTGTGTAACAATAATATCTTAAGCCGCGTCTTCTGATGATGTCTCCCAGTGGTAGTAAGTAAATTGTGAATAGCATGGGAGACAAGAGGGAACTTTGTGTAACTCCGCAGGCTAATTCTGTTGGTGTCGATGAGCAAGATCCTGATGTTACTCTCTGTGATCTACCAGTGAGGAAAGATTTAAACCATTTAAGAACTGTGCCTCCTAGACCACAGATGTGCTGCAAGCGCTCTACTAAAATCCCATGGTCAATGGTGTAAAATGCAGCTGAGAGATCCAGGAGGATCATGATGGAGTAATCACCTTTGTCTCTCGCCAAAATTAGATCATTTAGCACTCAGACTAACGCTGTTTCCATGCTGTGGTGGCACCTGAAACCTGACTGGAAAGGATCAAAGATGTTATAGCTTGATAGAGGGGCCTCCAGTTGAGTCGCCACTACTTTTTCAATGATTTTACCCAGAAATGGAAAGTTGGATACTGGTCTGTAATTTACTATGCAGTCTGGGTCTAATGGAGGTTTCTTTAGAAGGGGTTTTACCACTGCTTCTTTTAGAGGATCTGGGAAGTTTTCAGTTTTTAGTGAACACTCCACTATTTTTGTGAGTGTTTCAGTGCATGAGGATATAAGATGAGTTGGGGCAGGGTCTAAGTCACACGTACTGGGGCACAACTTTTGCATGGTTCTTTTAACTTCCTCTGTATCCACATTTGTATAAGTAGACCATAAACTGGGGGAATCTGGTCTTCTACTGTAGTGGTTCTGGTGGGTAACACGTTGGCCTGCTATGATGAAGGCTCGGATGGAGGAAATCTTTTCTGTGAAGAAGATCGCAAATTCTTCACACTTATCCTGAGAAAAGTTGGTGGGTATATGCATGCATGCTGGTTTGCAGGGCCTTACTACTGTGTGAAACAGTTGCCTGGGTCTGTTGCAGGAGAGTGTGATTTCACGTGACAAAAATGAGGATTTTTTCGGAGTTAACTTAAATTGATATTCATTTAGGTGATTGGTAAGAGCGAATTTGTCCTCTGGGTCATGTGTCCTGCGCCACCTTCTCTCAAGTTTACGGCCTCTTCTCTTCAATTCTCTGATAGTGCTATCAAACAAGATGCATTTTTGTGAGTTTTGATAGTGCATATGCGTGATGGTGCAATGCTTTACAGGGTATCCCTCATGGTTTTGTTGTAGAGTTGGACTAAGGAGCCAGGGTCTTCACAAGTGCTCAATAGTTCACTTAGATCCATATTTGATGTTACTTCCAATGGGGTCACCCCTTTTAATGAGCGGTGTTTGACAAGGTTCTGAGGCTGTGGTCTGGCTGATTGTGATCCAATGGAAAAGTATATGGAGTGGTGGTCTGACCATATAACTGGATTTACAGTTACTGGCGACACTTCTAGTCCACACTGGAACACTAGATCAAGTGTATGACCTTTTCTATGGGTGGAAGTGGCAAAGATTTGTATGAAGCCGGACGCACTCATCAGGCTGAGGAGGTCCTGCCCAAGTTGGGATAGTGTGTCATTAGTGTTGAGCGAGCATGCTCGGCCGATGCTCGGATCGGCTCAAGCATCGCTCTGCTCGGCACATGGCGGTACTCGTACGAGTACCGCATGTGCTCGCCCGCCATGTTCGGGTCTCCTCCCCGCACGTTTTGCGGCTGCTGCGCAGCCAATAAACGTGCAGGGAGGCTCTGACATCGGTGTAATGCCAGCAGCCATGTTGGCTGCTGGCATTACACTGATTGGCTGGCCAGAACCCGTGGTCAGGTGCTGTATAGCACCTGACCATCGAGTTCGGCTCAGTCTGAGCCAGGGAGAGCTGAGGATAGGAAGGGAAAGGCAGTGTAGGGAGGAAAAAAACAAAAATTGTGAAAAAAAAAGAACCAAAAGTCCTTTTTAGGACTACTGTGTGTGGGGGCAGCAGGTTATTTGGTGTGGGGGGAAAAAAACAAAAAAAAAAAAAAATATATATATATTCTGTTTAGTGTGCAAAGTTGCAGATTAGAGCACATTCTGTTTAGTGTGCACAGTTGCAGATTAGAGCACATTCTGTTTAGTGTGCAAAGTTGCAGATTAGAGCACATTCTGTTTAGTGTGCAAAGTTGCAGATTAGAGCACATTCTGTTTAGTGTGCAAAGTTGCAGATTAGAGCACATTCTGTTAAGTCTTCAAACTAAAATATCAAAGTCACGTATTCCATTCAGTGTGCGTCGCCGCAGTTTAGCAGCACATTCTGAGTACTGTGCAGAGTTGCAGAATAGGAAGAAATACTGTTAAGTCTTCAAACTAAAATATCAAAGTCACATATTCCATTCAGTGTGCTTCGCCGCAGTTTAGCAGCACATTCTGTGTACTGTGCAGAGTTGCAGAATAGGAAGAAATACTGTTAAGTCTTCAAACTCAAATATCAAAGTCACATATTCCATTCAGTGTGCTTCGCCGCAGTTTAGCAGCACATTCTGTGTACTGTGCAGACTTGCAGAATAGGAAGAAATACTGTTAAGTCTTCAAACTAAAATATCAAAGTCACATATTCCATTCAGTGTGCTTCGCCGCAGTGTAGCAGCACATTCTGTGTACTGTGCAGAGTTGCAGAATAGGAAGAAATACTGTTAAGTCTTCAAACTAAAATATCAAAGTCACATATTCCATTCAGTGTGCTTCGCCGCAGTGTAGCAGCACATTCTGTGTACTGTGCAGAGTTGCAGAATAGGAAGAAATACTGTTAAGTCTTCAAACTAAAATATCAAAGTCACATATTCCATTCAGTGTGCTTCGCCGCAGTTTAGCAGCACATTCTGTGTACTGTGCAGAGTTGCAGAATAGGAAGAAATACTGTTAAGTCTTCAAACTAAAATATCAAAGTCACATATTCCATTCAGTGTCTTTCACCGCCGTTTAACAGCCTATTCTGTGTACTCTGCAGAGTTGCAGAATTATAAGAAATACTGTTAAGTTTTCAAACTCAAATATTAAAGTCACATATTCCATTCAGTGTCTTTCACCGCCGTTTAACAGCCTATTCTGTGTACTCTGTACAGTTGCAGAATTATAAGAAATACTGTTAAGTTTTCAAACTCAAATATTAAAGTCACATATTCCATTCAGTGTCTTTCACCGCCGTTTAACAGCCTATTCTGTGTACTCTGTACAGTTCCAGAATTATAAGAAATACTGTTAAGTTTTCAAACTCAAATATTAAAGTCACATATTCCATTCAGTGTCTTTCACCGCCGTTTAACAGCCTATTCTGTGTACTCTGTACAGTTCCAGAATTATAAGAAATACTGTTAATTTTTCAAACTCAAATATTAAAGTCACATATTCCATTCAGTGTCTTTCACCGCCGTTTAACAGCCTATTCTGTGTACTCTGTACAGTTGCAGAATTATAAGAAATACTGTTAAGTTTTCAAACTCAAATATTAAAGTCACATATTCCATTCAGTGTCTTTCACCGCCGTTTAACAGCCTATTCTGTGTACTCTGTACAGTTCCAGAATTATAAGAAATACTGTTAAGTTTTCAAACTCAAATATTAAAGTCACATATTCCATTCAGTGTCTTTCACCGCCGTTTAACAGCCTATTCTGTGTACTCTGTACAGTTCCAGAATTATAAGAAATACTGTTAAGTTTTCAAACTCAAATATTAAAGTCACATATTCCATTCAGTGTGTTTCAACGCCGTTTAACAGCCTATTCTGTGTACTCTGCAGAGTTGCAGAATAGTAAGAAATACTGTTAAGTTTTCAAACTCAAATATTAAAGTCACATATTCCATTCAGTGTGTGTCACCGCAGTTTAGCAGCCTATTCTGTGTACTCTGCAGAGTTGCAGAATAGTAAGAAATACTGTTAATTTTTCAAACTCAAATATTAAAGTCACATATTCCATTCAGTGTCTTTCACCGCCGTTTAACAGCCTATTCTGTGTACTCTGTACAGTTGCAGAATTATAAGAAATACTGTTAAGTTTTCAAACTCAAATATTAAAGTCACATATTCCATTCAGTGTCTTTCACCGCCGTTTAACAGCCTATTCTGTGTACTCTGTACAGTTCCAGAATTATAAGAAATACTGTTAAGTTTTCAAACTCAAATATTAAAGTCACATATTCCATTCAGTGTCTTTCACCGCCGTTTAACAGCCTATTCTGTGTACTCTGTACAGTTCCAGAATTATAAGAAATACTGTTAAGTTTTCAAACTCAAATATTAAAGTCACATATTCCATTCAGTGTGTTTCAACGCCGTTTAACAGCCTATTCTGTGTACTCTGCAGAGTTGCAGAATAGTAAGAAATACTGTTAAGTTTTCAAACTCAAATATTAAAGTCACATATTCCATTCAGTGTGTGTCACCGCAGTTTAGCAGCCTATTCTGTGTACTCTGCAGAGTTGCAGAATAGTAAGAAATACTGTTAATTTTTCAAACTCAAATATTAAAGTCACATATTCCATTCAGTGTCTTTCACCGCCGTTTAACAGCCTATTCTGTGTACTCTGTACAGTTCCAGAATTATAAGAAATACTGTTAAGTTTTCAAACTCAAATATTAAAGTCACATATTCCATTCAGTGTGTTTCAACGCCGTTTAACAGCCTATTCTGTGTACTCTGTACAGTTCCAGAATTATAAGAAATACTGTTAAGTTTTCAAACTCAAATATTAAAGTCACATATTCCATTCAGTGTGTTTCAACGCCGTTTAACAGCCTATTCTGTGTACTCTGCAGAGTTGCAGAATAGTAAGAAATACTGTTAAGTTTTCAAACTCAAATATTAAAGTCACATATTCCATTCAGTGTGTGTCACCGCAGTTTAGCAGCCTATTCTGTGTACTCTGCAGAGTTGCAGAATAGTAAGAAATACTGTTAATTTTTCAAACTCAAATATTAAAGTCACTTATTCCATTCAGTGTGTGTCACCGCAGTTTAGCAGCCTATTCTGTGTACTCTGCAGAGTTGCAGAATAGTAAGAAATACTGTTAAGTTTTCAAACTCATATATATTAAAGTCATATATATCGTGTAAGATGAAGAAGGCGGGTAAAAAGGGACGGGGAAGTGGACGTGATCCTGAAAGTTCAGGGCGCGGGTCAGGACGCGGAGAAACTGTGCCTGGTGCCAGAGCACAAGAAAGAAAGACATCCACCATACCTAGCTTCATGTCTGATTTCACAGGGCGTCGCAGGACATCACTCTCGAGGTCCGACCAGTGCGAACAGGTGGTCGGTTGGATGACAGCTGATACTGCTTCCAGTCGGTTAAGCACCACCCTGTCTTCCACCAAGTCCACTCTCAGTAGCCAAGAGTCTGGTCAACATAATCCTCACTCTGATCATCCTTCCTCCCACCATACACGGTCTGGTCAAAGAAGTGATCCCACACTGGGATATAGTGATGAGCTCGTCTCATCACCAATCCTTCATTTGACCCTCTCTCCAAGCACGCTTGCAGAGGAACATGACATCTTGTGCCCTGATTCACAACCTCTAGAGGCTACCCAATCACAAGAAGATGACAGATGTGAACGGCATTTAAGGTCAAAGGAAGTAGTGGATGATGATGATGATGATGATGAGACACAGTTGCCATTAAATCAACCACTATTTCCGTCTCAAGACCTTGTTGAGGAGAATGTTATACAGTTGTCAATGACTGAGTATGTGGTGGGATCAAGACTTGAGGAGGATGATCAGAGTGAGGAAGTGGAGGAGGACTTGGTGGACGATGAGGTGACTGACCCCACCTGGGAAGGTGTAGAGCCGAGCGATGACAGCAGTCCTGAGGGTGAGCCATCTGCAGCACCGCAACAGGCTGGAAGAGGCAGTGGTGTGGCTACAGAAAGAAGGCGGACCGCACCAAACCGGCCCGCAAATGTTCCACGGAGCACCCCCTTGCGTAAATCTACCTTGCCAAGGGGTAGGTGTTCCGCGGTATGGCGTTTTTTTAAGGAAAGTGCGGACGACAAAAGAATTGTAGTTTGCAACCTGTGCCACACCAGAATGAGCCGAGGCATGAACACTAGAAACCTCACCACCACCAGCATGATCCGACACATGGCATCCAAGCACCGTAGTAAGTGGGAGGAACGCCTGGATCGCCCATCTGTGTCTGCAGGCCACACCACTGCCTCCTCTTCCCCTGTTTTCGGTGCCGGCCAATCGCCTGTCGAAGGCGCAGGCCCGCATACCTCCCGCCCTGCACCTGTAGCATCTGAAGCACCATCAGCGACCACATCCACTTCCCTGTCCCAGCACAGCGTCCAAATGTCGTTACCCCAGGCATTTGAGCGCAAGAGAAAGTACCCAGCCACCCACCCACAGGCCATAGCACTAACCTCACACCTTTCAAAATTACTGGCCATCGAAATGCTGCCATTTAGGCTTGTGGACACTGAGTCCTTCCGCAGCCTGATGGCAGCAGCTGTCCCTCGGTACGCGGTCCCCAGCCGCCACTACTTTTCCCGGTGTGCCATCCCCGCATTACACCACCATGTGTCCCGTAACATCACCCGTGCCCTGACCAACGCAGTTACTGGGAAGGTCCACTTAACGACTGACACATGGACAAGTGCTTGTGGCCAGGGACGCTACATTTCCCTGACGGCACACTGGGTGAATGTCGTGGAGGCTGGGAGCGACTCGGACCCTGGGATGGCACGGGTGCTACCCACGCCGAGGATTGCGGGCCCTACCTCCATCAGGGTTTCCACCAGCACCTACGTTATTGGCTCCTCCTCCTCCGTTTCCACCTCCGAATTCTCTACACACACCGCCACTCCCCCATCAGCCAGTAGCTGGAAGCAGTGTAGCACTGCAGTGGGGAAGCGTCAACAGGCCGTGCTGAAGCTGATCTGCCTTGGGGACAAACAGCACACGGCCTCAGAGCTGTTGCAGGGGATTAGTCACCAGACCGAGCAGTGGCTCTCGCCACTCAACCTGCAACCAGGCATGGTTGTGTGTGATAATGGGCGTAACTTGGTGGCGGCTTTGGAGCTCGGCAAGCTCACACACGTACCATGCCTAGCGCATGTATTTAATTTAGTGGTGCAGCGATTTCTAAAAACCTACCCCAATGTGCATGATCTCTTGACCAAGGTGCGCCGCGTGTGTGCACATTTCCGTAAGTCATCTACAGCTTCGGCCGGCCTGTTGAAGCTGCAGCAGCGCTTACAATTGCCAGCTCACCGGCTGCTGTGTGACGTGAGCACGCGCTGGAACTCCACCTTCCACATGTTGGCCCGGCTTTGTGAGCAGCAGAGGGCAGTAGTGGAGTACCAGCTGTTACACGGTCGTCGCCTCTCCGTTCAACTTCCTGTAATCAGAAGTGAGGAGTGGGAATGGATGTCAGACCTCTGCGAGGTTTTACGCAATTTTGAGGAATCGACACAGATGGTGAGCGGCGATAACGCTATTATCAGTGTAACCATCCCACTTCTGTGTCTACTGAAACGCTCGCTGCTCACAATTAAAACCGACGCTTTGCATGTGGAAGAGGTGGAAATGGGGGAGGAAGAGCTTACACAAGGTGATAGCCAGAGCACCCTCACTTCGTCTTCTCAGCGACAATTGGAGGAGGCGGAGGAGGAGGAGGAGGAGGAGGAGGAAGACACGGTTGCCTCCGCTACAGAGGGTAGCCATGGAACTTTAGTTCCATCTCTTCAGCGTGGGTGGGCAGAAGAGGAGGAAGAGGATGAGGATATTGAGAGTCATCCTCCTGGTGAGGACAGCGAAATCTTGACTGTTGGTACTCTGGCACACATGGCTGACTTTATGTTAGGCTGCCTTTCCCGTGACCCACGCGTTATATGCATTTTAAACAACACGGATTACTGGGTGTTCACCCTTCTGGACCCCCGCTACAAAGAGAATTTCTCATCTCTCATTCCTCCGGTGGAGAGGACAAGCAAAATGGTGCAATACCAGAAGGTTCTTGTCGAAAAATTGCTCCAAAATTTTCCATCTGACAACGCTGGCGGCAGAGTACGTGCTACCTTGGCCAACAGAGAAGGGGAGAAAAGGGGAGCACACAGCAGTTCCGAGAAAGGCAGGGCAACACTCTCCAAGGCGTGGGACACCTTCATGACACCCCGCCAGCACCCTCACCCTGATGCGCAGCCTAGTGTCACAAGGAGGGAAAAGTTTTGGAAGATGGTGAAGGAGTACGTAGCAGACCGTGTCAGCGTCCTCAATGATCCCTCTGTGCCTTACAACTACTGGGTGTCCAAGCTGGACACGTGGTATGAACTGGCACTCTACGCCTTGGAGGTGCTGGCCTGCCCTGCCGCCAGCGTTCTGTCTGAGCGGGTATTTAGTGCTGCTGGTGGCATCATAACAGATAAGCGTATCCGCCTTTCCACCGACAATGCTGATAGGTTGACACTTATAAAAATGAACAAGGCCTGGATTTCCCCTGACTTCTCCACTCCACTGGAGGAAAGCCCCGGGGGAACATAAACTCACTTTATATATGTTATTTACAATGATGGGAATACTCTGTATTCCCATTCACCCCTTCCACCCAAAAAACGGGTATATGGTTGACTCTTAATCTTCTCATCCTCCTCCTCCTCTTCCATATGCCCTGTGCTATAATTTTTATATAGGGCCAGCTCACCAGCGGGCCCTGTGATATAATTTTTATATAGGGTCAGCTCACCAGCGGGCCCTGTTTGACAATTTTTATATAGGTCAGCTCACCAGCGGGCCTTCTCATATAATGTTTTATTGGGTCAGCTCTCTAGCGGGCCCTCTCATATAATGTTTTATAGCGTCAGCTCACTAGCGGGCCTTCGCATATAATGTTTAGGATGGTCAGCTCTGCAGCAGACCCTCACCCATAATGTTTTAGATGGTCAGCTCAGCGCACGTTTCCCTCTTAATCATGGCCTCAGTTCTGAAAATCAAGGAAATTTTTGGGAGAATTTGCCTCTGCGCACGTTTCCCTCTTAATCATGGCCTCAGTTCTGAAAATCAAGGAAATTTTTGGGAGAATTTGCCTCTGCGCACGTTTCCCTCTTAATCATGGCCTCAGTTCTGAAAATCAAGGAAATTTTTGGGAGAATTTGCCTCTGCGCACGTTTCCCTCTTAATCATGGCCTCAGTTCTGAAAATCAAGGAAATTTTTGGGAGAATTTGCCTCTGCGCACGTTTCCCTCTTAATCATGGCCTCAGTTCTGAAAATCAAGGAAATTTTTGGGAGAATTTGCCTCTGCGCACGTTTCCCTCTTAATCATGGCCTCAGTTCTGAAAATCAAGGAAATTTTTGGGATAATTTGCCTCTGCGCACGTTTCCCTCTTAATCATGGCCTCACTTCAGAAAATCGATGAAATTTTTGGGAGAATTTGCAGATGATATACAAGTAAATATACAGCAAATACTGTTTGGTAACAATTTTTCGCCTAAAGTCGTTTTTATTTTCCTTTTTGTGTGTTTTACGGTCAGTCTGTAAAAATGGCGTACTACGGGCGAAAGATCGTTCCCAGCAGCGATGTTGGAGTCCAAGGTGCATCCAGACATCCTCCCTATGCTGTCCCTGAACCATTTCTGTAGTGTTTCCATCTTTTTCTGCCCTTTTCCTATGGACCAGGCACCCTCCCCTCATCAGAGCAGGGGGTGCCTGGTGTAATGCTCGAGTCCTCCCATTGACTTCAATGGGGCTCGGGTGCTCGGCCGAGCACTCGAGCCTCAGGGGGTGCTCGGTCAGAGCACCCGAACATCCGAGCATTGGGGTGCTCGCTCATCACTATGTGTCATCAATCCAAGTGTTGAAGTCTCCCAATATAATCCATCTAGGGTGTTTAAGGATTAAACCAGTCAAAAGATCTGACAGTTCTTGAAGAAATCTCTTCCCATCTCCTGGGTGTCTTTATATTAATAGTATCCGAAATCCTCCATCTATTGAGATGCTAGCAGCTATGCATTCAAAAGATTGGGGTGTGTGGACTGATATTGGCCTGGGGTTTAAGGATGATTTGACACAGATCATTACTCCACCTCCCTTGCGCTCTTGTCTCGGGTGGTGGAACACTGTATAATTGCCTGGAACAGCTGCTGCTAGGATAGGCCCCGCATTGTCATCTAGCCAAGATTCTATAATGCACGCTAATTCACATGTTTCAATAAGGTTGGCGATAATAGCTGTTTTGTTCTTTATTGATCTGGCATTGCACAGGATTGATCTGATAAGACAATCTTGGGGTTCGGAGTCCTTGTTCTGTACTTTGGAAACAATGTGTCTTCTTATGGGGATCACACAAAGAGGTTTCCTTGATTTGAATGTGCGCTTTTTGTGGCTTCTGGATTTAGTCACTTCAATTGGGTTTGCAGGTAGAAGTGGCTGAGTGGCTATGATAGTGCCAGAAGATTAAACTTTAAGTTTTGATTTTCCACCACGGCAGCCCCTGTGAGTGCCTTTGAAGATATCAAGCAATTTTAGGGTAACCACTTGCGAGGGGCTGAGTGGAGAGACCGCTTTTTGGGGTTGTAGGGAATATAGATATGAGGCAGAATAGGTGATCATTTCCTCAGCAGTGAAGGGGTTAAAATAGCCTCTGAGTTTTGCAGGAATGTCAGCTGTGGGGGATGATCACATTGTCCTGTTCTATAGGATGCAGGCAAGTGTGAGGTGTGGAATTTTGTACTTCAGGATGCTTTGTAGATAACAGATAAGAAAGCATGCATGTAAGTCAGATTGCAGTGTTTCAAATATGTTTCAGTGAAATATATAGTTGATTTTTTTTTTTGTTTTGTTTCTTTGTTTTTTCTTCAATTAGTTTTCAGAGTGCGTACAAATTAAATCTGAGTATTGCTGAATAGATGATCAAATCCAAACCCCAATTAACAACTGGAGGTGAGTACAGGTGATCATTCCCTCAGCATTCATAGGGATAAAATAGCATCTAAGTTTTTCAGGGATGTCAGCTGTGCGTGATGATCACATTGCCCTGTTCTGTAGGATGCAGGCCAGTGTGAGGTGTGGAATTTTGCACTTCAGGCTGCTTTGTAGATAACAAAGAAAAGAAAGCATGCATGCAGGTCATTACAGGAGTTCAAAACCAGTGTGCTTCTGTGAAATATATATATATATATATATATATATATCATCAATAAGTTTTATGAGTGTTTAGAAATTAAATCTGAGCATTGCTGAATGGATGATCAAATCCAAAATCCAAATAACAACTGGAGGAGAGTCAGTTTTGCAGTTTCAATGTACCTTGTTTGTGGTGTTCCAGTGGAGGTATCTCTTCTTAGCAGTAAGAGGGTCCAGGGGAAGTATATTTCAATCCGCTGTGTATCTCAGTGTAGTAATGCCATCCGTAGAATTATGGTAAATTCAGGTATGTGGAATGAGGAGTAGAGCTTGGTCCTTGGAATATTTTTGGTGAATTTTAAAAGTAAGGAGGTTATAATGAAGGTAATTCCTGGAGAGGTCAGGAGCATGAGAAAAATGTGGCAGCCAGCAGGGGTGCCTAACAGACTCCATCTCATTCTACACTACATTAAATTAGAATGAAAAGCATGCTTTCTTTTTCTAACTCATATGTTACATAGCCAGTCATCAGGATATGTTAGGGATCAGGAAGAAGACAGACACAAAAATGTAAGATGCAAAGCACCTTTATTAAAATAACAAAAGCAAACAAAGCAAAATCGTGATCCAGAAGCTTAAACCAAAAGCTGGAGTCAGGAACCAAGTGTAACGGTTTTTCCAACACTCAGACACAGTGGTTTGGGATAAAACACAGTTTTATTGAAATCGTAAATAATAAGATCACCTTCACAGGTCCTGTAGTACTTCAGCAGAATAATACAGACACAAGACAGGTTATATATGCATATGCCTACACAGGTCCAGTATAACTTGAAAGTCCAGAGTGGTCTTATACTGACACAGGTCAGACAGGAAAGGGTGTATACCCAGAGCAACAGTTCAGCATAGGTTAAAGTTCTCCAATGGGTGTAATCAGTCTCTGTGCAGAGAAGTCTGTGGTGAGTTCTCTTTGTAACGCCTAGTATGGTAGAATAGAGCAACGTAGGAGACTGCCATGCAGTAATGGAGACCAGAGTACTTGCACTTCTCCAGAGCAGTAACTGAGACTAATGATTACTGCCGTAGCAGTCACGGAGGCAACCCAGATGCTCTGCAAGAGCTTAAACGGAGGACTCAGCAAATGGCACACTGCCGTAGCAGTAACGGAGGCAACACTGAGACTCTGCAAGAGCTTAACGGAAAGTTCAACCGATGGCACACTACCATAGCAGTAACGGAGGCAGCACTGAGACTCTGCAAGAGCTTAACGGATAGTTCAGCCAAATGGCACACTGCCGTAGCAGTAACGGAGGCAACACTGAGACTCTGCAAGTTTAAACGAAGGGCTCAGCCAATGGCACACTGCCGTAGTAGTAACAGAGGCAACACGGAGGCTCTGCAAGAGTTAATGGAGGACACAGCCAATGGCTCACTGCTGCAGCAGCAGTTCTGCAAGAGTTAACGGAGGGCTCAGCCAAAGGCACACTGCTGTAGCAGTAACGGAGCCAACACGGAAGCTCTGCAAGAGTTAACGGAGGACTCAGCCAATGGCACACTGCCGTAGCAATAATGGAGGCAACACGGAGGCTCTGCAAGAGTTAATTGAGCAGCAGTAATGGACACTAGGCCCCAAGCACAGCGGAAATTGGAATGTCGCCCAAGTGACACAGCGAACACTGGAACAGGAGAACCGGGTCGAGACATGGAGCAGGAACGTTAGCCAAGCCGGGTCAGATCACGGAGCAGGAACGTCAGCCAGGCGGGTCGAATCACAGAGCAGGAACGTCAGACAAGCTGGGTCAGGTCACGGAGCAGGAACGTCAGCCAGACTTGGTCGAATCACTGGAGCAGGAGACAAGAAGCAGAGTAGTCAAACGAGGCCAAGTCGGTACACTGGAATCCACGAAGCTCAAGTAGGCACTGGTACAGGAACACCACGAAAGGCACCGGATAGGTGCCAGAGCCCAGTATATAAAGGCCATACTTGGTGGGCCAACTGCAGATCAACCAATGGGAGCATCGCATAGCCAAAACTGACAGAAGGCAGCACGGGGAGCACGGGCACCATGATAGTACCCCCCTCTCAAAGACCCCCTCTCCTGGAAGTGGGACCTGGTTTCTGGGGATATTTAGAGTGAAAATTGCACAATAATCTAGGGGCATGAAGGTCCTTCTGATCAACCCATGAACGCTCTTCAGGGCCATAGCCCTTCCAATGGACCAAATATTGCAGTTTTCCTCTAAATCTTCGTGAATCAATTATGCTTTGAACTTCATACTCCTCTTGGCCCTGAACACCCACAGGACCAGGAACCACCGGAGTGGTAGTGTAGCGGTTGCATACCAGAGGTTTTAACAGGGACACATGGAACACATTATGTATGCGCATAGATGCTGGGAGTTCCAAGGCACATGAGGCAGGATTAACTTTACGGATCACCTGGAAGGGACCAATGAACCGGGCAGCCAACTTATTGGACGGAACTTGCAAATTAAGGTTTCTGGAGGAGAACCATACCCTGTCCCCAACCTGAAAGGAGACCGCTGGTAGCTGTCTACGGTTAGTGTGGCGCTGATGACGCTGGAATGACTGACTGAGGGCCCTCTGAACCTGTGCCCAGGTGGAACGGAGTTGCTTGATATGCTCGTCCAGAGCTGGAATCTGTTGAGACTGGAATGAGTCCGGGAGCAAGCATGGCTGGAACCCGTAATTGATTAGAAACGAGGAGCTCCCGGACGATGAATTAACTGCACAGTTCCTGGTGAACTCTGCCCAAGGCAACAGGTCTGCCCAATTATCATGATGATTGGTAACAAAACAGCGCAGGAACTTCTCCAGTCCCTGATTGGCACTCACAGCGGCTCCATCGGTCTGGGGATGGTAGGCGGAGGAAAAGGACAGTTGAATGCCCATTTGGCCACAGAATTCCCTCCAGAATCTGGACACGAATTGGCTCCCACGGTCGGACACCAAAACTCTCGGAACCCCATGCAACCGGAACACTTCTCTAGCAAATACCACTGCCAGCTCCTGGGCTGAAGGGAGACCAGAAAGGGGTACAAAGTGAGCCATTTTAGAAAATCTGTCAACCACCATCAGAATAAACGAGTAACCCCTGGACACTGGTAGCTCTCCCAGGAAATAAATGGATACGTGGGACCAAGGGCGTTTGCCATTAGGTACAGGTTGGAGTAATCCCACTGGGAGGTGTCAAGGGGTTTTAGCACGAGCACAGGTGGTACAGGCTGCAGTAAATGCAGAGCAATCGGCTCGAAGGAAGGGCCACCAAAATACTTGTGAGAGAGACCATATTAATTGATCCCTCCCAATATGCCCAGCATCCTTAGAAGAGTGATATGTTTCAAGCAAATGGGTACGAAATGTCTCGTCCACAAAACACTTGCCCACTGGGGTTTCTGGGGGTTCCGTAGCCTGGGTAGCCAAAATCTCTTCCCCCAGTGGAAAGTGGTACTAGTACGTAGTGTAGCCAGGATGCGATCAGGCTGAATGATAGGTACGGGGGTCTCATCCTTCTCCATCTCTGGCCCAAATTGTCTAGACAGGGCATCAGCCCTAACGTTTTTAGAGCCCAGCAGGTAGAATACTACAAAGTTAAAACGGGATAGAAACAGTGCCCATCTGGCCTGACAAGAGGACAATCTTTTCGCCTCTGAGAGATACGTCAAATTCTTGTGGTCAGTTAAAATTAATACGAGAGTTCTGGTACCCTCCAGCAGGTGGCGCCATTCTTTTAAGGCGAGAATGATAGCCAGGAGTTCTCTGTCACTAATTTCATAGTGACTTTCGGCACTAGATAGTTTCTTTGAGAAGAACCCACTATCACGGTTCCCGTGATCTCTCTCTGTCACTCTCGCTTGTGCTGCTCCCCTATTGGTTGAGCTTGTTTGGCCTGCCCCTGGTGACCTTTTTATACCGGACCAGTGGCACCTGTCAGGTGCCCTTTCATGGTGTTCCTGAGCCAGTGTTGCTGTTGCTGTGTTCCTGCGTTCCTGATTTCCTGTGTACCAATTTGGCCTGCTCTGACTATGTTCCTGTGTTCCTGCTCCGTGATCTGACCCGGCCTGGCTGACGTTCCTGCTCGTTGCTGATCTGGCTTGTCTGAGAACCTCCTCCGTGATCTGACCCGGCCTGGCTGACGTTCCTGCTCGTTGCTGATCTGGCTTGTCTGAGAACCTCCTCCGTGATCTGACCTGGTCTGGCTGACTTCCTGCGCTGTGACCTGTACCGGCTGGCTACTGTCTCTCTATTGTTCCTGCTGCCAGCTGCTGTTATCTCTCCAGTGACATTCTGATTCTTGCTGTGTTCGAGTCAGTGCTGTTCGAGACAACAACCTTAACTCCTGCTGAGCCGTGTCTCTTGAGCTGAGCTTTCAGTTACTCATGCAGTGCTATTTTACCTAAGCTGAGCCTTCCCTGGTACTTGCATAGCGATTCCTTCATACGCAGAGCCTCCGATTGTACTTGCAGAGCTATCTATCCTACCACTGGTGCTGTTGTTTACTCTTGCAGAACCATTGCAGTTATCCGCTGCTCCTACTGAGCCGGCCGCATTGTGGGCCTTGGTCTGGGTAGTAGGAACTACAGACTGATTATCCTGTGTCGAGACTGGGGAGACCACCGGATTCTGTTTAGGTTTGTCACCAGGGTCACCAGGGGCAGGCCAAACTAGCTCAACCAATAGGGGAGCAGCACAAGCGAGAGTGACAGAGAGAGATCACGGGAACCGTGATACCCACATGGTCTCAGAGTACCCCCCGCAACTGGGCACTGAGACAGTACTGCCCCTACCACTATTTCCAAGACATCAACCTCCAACGTAAATGGCAGGGAAGGGTTGGGGTGGGACAGTACAGGAGCAGATGCAAATGCAGATTTTAATGTTTCAAAAGCGTACTCAGCTGCATCAGACCATTGGGATGGATTAGCACCCTTGTGCGTAAGGTCAGACAGAGGTTTAACATTCGTGGAGAAGTTTTGGATAAACTTCCTGTAATAATTGGCAAAGCCAAGAAAGCACTGAATCGCTTTTAACCCCTTGGGTCGTGGCCATTGTAACACAGCTGCGAGTTTTTCCTGGTCCATGGCAATACCATCATTAGAGATCACGAAACCCAAGAAAGGCACTTTGGACTTGTGAAACTCGCACTTTTCCAATTTACAGAATAGTTTATTCTTGCGAAACGAAGCAAGATCTCGGACACATCCTTGATGTGTTGGGACAGATTAGCCGAGTGTATGAGTATATCATCAAGGTAGACTACTACACAGGACTGAAGCATATCACGAAGGATATTGTTAATAAATTCTTGAAATACAGCAGGTGCATTACAGAGACGAAATGGCATGACTAGGTATTCATAATTTCCCGATCTCGTATTAAATGCCGTTTTCCACTCATGCCCAGCTTTTATTCTGATCAGGTTATAGGCGGCTCGTAGATCTAGTTTCGTGAAATAGTCAAATAGTTCTGTAATGAGTGGTATGGGGTAGGCATTCTTGGACATGAGTTTATTTAATCCGCAGGAGAGGTAGACTTGTGTATAATCCCTCTTTTAAGGGCGTCATCAATATAATCCTCCATGGCCCTATTCTCCTCGCACAACAGTGGGTACATGCAACCCCTGGGGGGCATGGTGCCCGGAGGCAAATCAATAGCGCAATCGTATGCTCTATGTTGGGGCAATGCGCTAGCCTCTCCCTTACTGAACATGTCACTGAATTTGCGGTATTCAGGTGGTACGGTATCACAGTCCCCGTGATTCCTTGTCACTCTCTGTGGTGGCGCTCTTCCATTGGAGGAGCTTGATTGGCCCGCCCAGGGTGTCCCTTTATATACCGGGCCTATGACACCTGTCAGGTGCCCTTTCGTGGTGTTCCTGTTCCTGCACCTTTGTTGCTGCGTTACTGCATTCCTGTGTACCGACTCGGCTCGTCTGACTACTCTGCTGCTCCTGACCCGGTTCTGGCTGACGTTCCTGCTCCGTGATTGACCCGGCTCTGGCTGACATTACTGCTCCGTGATTGACCCGGTTCTGGCTGACGTTCCTGCTCTGTGTCGCTTCCAGTATTCCTGCATACTCTGGGCTCTTGCCCGGCGATATTCTGAAGCTTGCTCGCAGCTTGCCCTGACTGATCACGCCCCTGTGGTTACTGTGGCCTCCGTTATTGAGCCTGTCTGTTGCCTCCATTACCGAGCCTGCCAGAGAGTACTTGCTGAGCTGTTGCCTCTGTACCGAGTCTGTCAGAGAACACTTGCTGTGCTTGTTGCCTCCGTTACCGAGCCTGTCTGTATACACTTGCTGAGCTTGTTGCCTCCGATCCTGAGCCGTTTAACACTTGTTGAGCTTGTTGCCTCCATCACCGAGCCTACCCGTTTACACTGCAAAGCATTACCAATATCTGGGTGCTCGTTCCTGAAGGGTGGTTGCACCGCGTGGTGCTATTGGGCTTTCCGTTACTCTAGCAGTGTGTTGCTCCATTCTGGCACCGGAAGGGTGTCTTGGCTCTGGTCTTCTATTGCTCACAGTGTCGTTATATCAGATCGCACCTGGAAGTGCGTTTGGCTCACGGTATATTGACATGTGCAGTGTCTCCTCCATTACCGCACCTAAGGGGTGCTCTTGGCTCCAGTTCCATTTGCATATGCAGTGTCTCCCCGGTTACCGCACCTAGGGGTGCTCCTGGTTCTGGCTCTGTTGACTCTGGCAGTGTCTCTCCTCCGTTATCATACCCCAGTGGGGGTATTGGCTCCAGCTCCAGTTGGTCCTTACTATACTATTGGGCATTACGATTCAGCTATCTGGTTGTGATTCAGTTCAGTCGCACTGCTTGAGCTTGCTTTTCTTCACTACTCTGGGACTGTTTATAGCACCAGGCATTGGCCTAATCACCACCACAGAGACTGAGTATTTGTATTTGGTTTTAACCCTTAATCTTGTGTTTCTGCTCATGCTACCGGCTCCTGCTACATTGGGCTTGTAGTTCATCCATTACTTGCCTTACTACTATTATCCATTCTGGCCCCCAGGGGCGCTGTTCCTTAATTTTAACTTAATAAAACTGTGTTCTATTTCTAACCTTGGTCTGAGTGTCGTAAGAACCGTAACACACGGAGGGAGAGGTACATAAAATTTTAACTGGGTGCGACACACAATGCTCCACGCAATACTCAGACCAAGACGTAATGTCACACTTCTGCCAATCAAACTGGGGATTGTGCAGATGTAACTATGGGAACCCCAGAATGACCGCATGATGAGGAGAATGGATTATCTGAAATCGTTGTTCCTCCTTGTGGAGGGCCCCAATAGTCATAGAAATAAGAATAGTTTCCATAGTTACCTGAGTGTAACGGATCCTACCCGTTACTTGAACCCTTGTCTGGCCCTAGAACTATTTATCCAAAGACTGTGGACATTTTGCCTTGGTTGTGCACTAAAAAAGTCTTTGGATAGACTTTATGTGAATGGGGCTAATGTACGGAACTGCCCTGCGTTAGACTGCTGGCTTGCTTCCAAGGGAAGGGGCAGTGAGGGTTTAATTCTTTGAATGTGTATTGCAGTCCCTCAAGCCATTGTATTGTGTATTGTAAGATGTATTGAGACCCCCTGCTGTGTGTTACGCCATTCACACCCCTCAGTCTGTGAGTCACCTATTGTATAACCTGAAACTCTGTTGTCAGTCCTTTGTATTATATGTTGTGAGTTGAATGTGAATGCTCCCATTGTGTCAGCCCTTACCATTTGCTGCTGGATTGTATTATCTCTGCCCCTCACCCTATTATATCTGGTGGGCTAATGTATTGCATGGCCCATGCCAAAGCTCTGCCCGTCAATAATGATATCATGAACCCGACCTTACTACGGTCATTCGGGAAGGCATGAGGGCTTAGTTCCAGAAATATCTCCAGTTGATTAATAAACCCTCTGCACAGGGTGGGTTCGCCATCGTATCTGAGTGGTAGTGGGGCAGATGCCGTTAGCCCCTTGTAACAGTTTATTCAGACACTCAGACCAGAGGTTAAAATAAAACACAGTTTTATTGAGAGAAATGAGGA
The DNA here is from genome assembly GCA_037306005.1 of Rhinophrynus dorsalis. NCBI lineage: Eukaryota > Metazoa > Chordata > Amphibia > Anura > Rhinophrynidae > Rhinophrynus > Rhinophrynus dorsalis. Next base: position 314,185,740 of record CM074718.1, read on the forward strand.
ACACAGCCCCCTAGGGGGAGCAATAGGTAATGACACGTAACTGAAGATAGATAACGGATGTATTAGCAGACACAGTATGGATAAAGAGCAATACTGTATGATGCTATCAAGGTGCCCGTGATTGCTGCCTTTTTGTGTCAATTACCTGTAGGGGGCTCTCCATTGGCTGTCTGCTTTCAGCCTGCCCTGCATTGCCTATTTAGACTGAGCCTGGGCACCCTTTGGTTGCCCTTTCGTGTTGTCTCCATGCTGATCATATCTCCATTATGTTCCTGAGCTTCCTGGGCCCTTTGCTGTGTTCCTGCTACCAGAGATCGTCTAGTTCCTGTAGTTACCTGTTGAGTGGTTCCTGCTTCCATTCCTGATCCGGTTGGAGTTGCCGTTGGGTCACCGCTTCCTGCTGCCAGTCCCTGCTGCCGTTCCTGATCCGGTTGATCGTCTGAGTGCTGGTTCCTGTTTCCACCTGCTGGTTCCTATCCAGTTCGCCTGTAGTCAGCTGTTGTTCCCGGGTCGCCTTGGCGACATTTCTACTCTTTGCCAGTTTATCCAGTACGCGAGTACTGGTTTGCTCCACAGCCACCCAGCTGTTATTGCAGGATATGTATGAATAGCGTTCCCAGTGTGTGGGTACTGGTTCGCTCCACAGCCACCCGGCTGTTATTGCAGGATACGATTAGTGTTCCCAGTACAGGGTACTGGTTCGCTCTATAGCCACCCGGCTGTTATTGCAGGATACAAATGGCGTTCCCAGGGCATGGGTACTGGTTTGCTCCACAGCCACCCGGCTGTTATTGCAGGATACGATAAGCGTTACCAGTGTGTGGGTACTGGTTCGCTCCATAGCCACCTGGCTGTTATTGCAAGATACGATTGCGTTCCCAGTGTGTGGGTACTGGTTCTCTCCATAGCCACCCGGCTGTTATTGCAAGATACGATTAGCGTTCCCAGTGTGTGTGGATACTGGTTCGCTCTTTAGCCACCCGGCAGTTATTGCAAGATACGAATAGCGTTCCCAGTGTGTGGATACTGGTTTGCTCCTTAGCCACCCGGCTGTTATTGCAAGATACGAATAGCGTTCTCAGTACAAGGTACTGGTTCGCTCCACAGCCTCCTCGCTGCTATTGCAACACATGTGTTTAGGTTTCCCAGTACGCGGGTACTGATTAGCTCTTTAGCCACCCGGCTGCTGTTGCACCTTATAGACTTGCTCCCAGTACAAGGTACTGGTTCGCTCCACCACCTTTGAGTCTATTACCGATTTGTGTATTACTGTGTTCCCAGTACGCTGGTAGTGGTTCGCTCTTGCTGGTTATAGCTGTCAAGTCCTAGGCAGCTCCGTTGTCTTCCCCAGTACGCGGGTACAGGTGGTCTCCTGGCATTCCTTGGCTTGCCACTTATGCTGACTTATATGTCATCCTTGTGACTGCTGTTGCCACCTAGACAGTCACTGAGGCTTCAGTGGTTGCCATCCACTCCGTATTAGGCTGCCTTGCCCAGTATTTTGGTAAGGCTGGTAGAACCTTTTTCTCTTGTCCATCTTGGGTTGCCTTACCCGGTATTGGCAAGGCCGGTAGAGCCTGTATACTCGCTGTCTGCCTATTGGCTGCCTTGCCCGGTATATTGGCAGGGCCGGTAGAGCCTCAATCCTTAGAGTACCAGTCCTGGCTGCCTTGCCCGGTATATTGGCAAGGCCGGTAGATCCTACTATTCCTCCGTGTACTAGTCTCCAGGCTGCCTTGCCCGGTATATTGGCAGGGCCGGTAGAGCCTATCTATTCCTTGTACCAACTTCCTGGCTGCCTTGCCCGGTATATTGGCATGGCCGATAGAGCCTGTATCGCTATTATTATTGCTTTTCCTGCCATTAAAATATATATGTATGAATGTATATGATACCCTATGGGGTTGTCTTAAACTTTTCAATAAAGTTGTGTTTTTACCTAACTTTGCGTCTGAGTGTCTTAACAAACCGTGACAGATGCAAAGGAAACAATAGATATCAAGTAAAAGTCCAAAGCAAGTAATCAGTCTCTGTTGTGGTGAGATAAGACAACGCCCAGTAGATGGTAAGAGCAGCAAGAGACTGAGGTGCGAGGTGGTGAGCACCTTAGAAGTGAGACCAAGCAGGAGCCCTCCAAGGACAGGTGATAAGCAAGACCAACCACTTGTGCAAGAGCTAAATGGTACTAGAGCCAAAAGCACTCTGCCGTGTGTAATGGGATCACCAACACTGTGTGAGCTGAATGGGACCAGAGCCAATGGCACCCTTCTGAAGCATAACGGATACACAAACACTGCATGAGCTGAATAGACCCAGAGCCAGTAGCACCCTTCCGGTGCGTAAATGGAGTGAGTAACACTGCAAGAGCTAACGGTATCGCCCAATAGCACCACGCGGTGCGACAATCCGGCCCTGTGCTTGTAAGGAGGTAAGGAGGCACAGTTAACGTAGGCCACAAATGCTCTGCAAGTATAGCAGACAGGCTCGGTATCGGAGGCAACAAGCTCAGCAAGTGTTAACGGAGAGGCTCGGTATTGGAGGCAACAAACTCAGCAAGTGTTAACGGATAGGCCCAATATCGGAGGCAACAAGCACTGCAAGTGTTAACGGATAGGCTCGGTAACGGAGGCAACAAGCTCAGCAAGTGTATAACGGAGAGGCTTAGTAACGGAGGCAACAAGCACAGCAAGTGTAACGGATAGACTCAGGATCTGAAGCAAGTAGCACTGCAAGGGTTAAGTGGGAGATCAGTCTGCACTGCTCGAAATACACAGATCACAATGTCGCCAGACGACATAGAAGAGATCTCGCTGGAACAGGAACACTGGAAACAGGTCACGGAGCAGGAACGTCAGCCAAGCTGAGTCAATCACGGAGCAGGAACCAGTAGAATAGTCAGACAGGCCAAATCGGTACACAGGAACGCAGGAACACAGTAACGGAAGCACTGGTACAGGAACACCACGAAAGGGCACCTGACAGGTGCCAGAGCCCCGGTAAAAGAAGGCCACACTGGGCGGGTTTAACCAAGCTCCACCAATGGGAGCGCACCACAGCAGAGAATGACTGAAAATCACGGGAACCGTGATACCCCTTAGCTGAAGCAACAGTAGTCGAGGAATGACTCTCCAGTGTCAAAACTGGGGGGACCACCGGATTCTGAATCGGTTTATCGAGATGTACCGTACGCTCAAGTAAGGTTTGAATGGCCAGTGCCAACTGGTCCAAACGCTGCTCGTGTACATCCATCCTCCAGTGGATGTTCTGTGAATTTCCTTCACCTTTCCTGTCTGAGGTCATGGCCCTTTCGTACTGTAACGGTTTGTTCAACACTCAGACACAGTGGTTTGGGATAAAACACAGTTTTATTGCAATCGTAAATAATAAGATAACCTTCACAGGCCCTGTAGTACTTCAGCAGAATAATACAGACACAAGACAGGTTATATATGCATATGCCTACAGAGGTCCAGTATAACTTGAAAGTCCAGAGTGGTCTTATACTGACACAGGTCCGGCAGGAAAGGGTGTATACCCAGAGAAACAGTTCAGCATGGGTTAAAGTTCTCCAATGGGTGTAATCAGTCTCTGTGCAGAGAAGTCTGTGGTGAGTTCTCTTTGTAACACCTAGTATGGTAGAATAGAGCAACGTAGTAGACTGCCATGCAGTAATGGAGACCAGAGTACTTGCACTCCGCCAGAGCGGTAACTGAGACTAATGATTACTGCCGTAGCAGTCACGGAGGCAACCCAGATGCTCTGCAAGAGCTTAAACGGAGGACTCAGCAAATGGCACACTGCCGTAGCAGTAACGGAGGCAACACTGAGACTCTGCAAGAGCTTAACGAAAAGCTCAGCCAATGACACACTGCCATAGCAGTAACGGAGGCAGCACTGAGACTCTGCAAGAGCTTAACGGATAGTTCAGCCAATGGCACACTGCCGTAGCAGTAACTGAGGCAACTGAGACTCTGCAAGTGTAAATGAAGGGCTCAGCCAATGGCACACTGCCGTAGTAGTAACGGAGGCAACACAGAGGCTCTGCAAGAGTTAACGGAGGGCTCAGCCAATGGCACACTGCCGTAGCAGTAACAGACGCAACACGGAGGTTCTGCAAGTGTAAATGAAGGGCTCAGCCAATGGCACACTGCCGTAGTAGTAACGGAGGCAACACGGAGGCTCTGCAAATGTTAACGGAGGGCTCAGCCAATGGCACACTGCCGTAGCAGTAACAGAGGCAACACGGAGGTTCTGCAAGAGTTAACGGAGGGCTCAGCCAATGGCACGCTGCCGTATCAGTAACGGAAGCAACACGGAAGCTCTGCAAGAGTTAACGGAGGACTCAGCCAATGGCACACTGCCGTAGCAGTAAAAGAGGCAACACGGAGGTTCTGCAAGAGTTAACGGAGGGCTCAGCCAATGGCACGCTGCCGTATCAGTAACGGAAACAACACGGAAGCTCTGCAAGAGTTAACTGAGGACTCAGCCAATGGCACACTACCGTAGCAGCAACGGAGGCAACACGGAGGCTCTGCAAGAGTTAACGGAGGACACAGCCAATGGCTCACTGCTGCAGCAGTAATGGACACTAGGCCTCAAGCACAGCGGAAGTCAGAATGTTGCCCAAGTGACACAGTGAACACTGGAACAGGAGAACCACGTCGAGACACGGAACAGGAATGTCAGCCAAGCCGGGTCGGATCACGGAGCAGGAACGTCAGCCAGGCCTGGTCAAATCATGGAGCAGGAAGGTCAGACAAGCCGGGTCAGGTCACAGAGCAGGAACGTCAGCCAGGCCAGGTTGAATCACGGGAGTAGGAGACAAGAAGCAGAGTAGTCAAACGAGGCCAAGTCGGTACACTGGAATCCACGAAGCTCAAGTAGGCACTGGTACAGGAACACCACGAAAGGGCACCGGTTAGGTGCCAGAGCCCAGTATATAAAGGCCAACTGCAGATCAAGCAATGGGAGCATCGCATAGCCAAAACTGACAGAAGGCAGCACAGTGAGCACGGGCACCGTGATACCAAGACATGTACTCAGCCAAGCCGGGGTCAGGAATACAGAGATCAACAATGTCAGAGACAATCCAGGAGTCAGGAGCCTGAAGGGACGCTAGAGGAAGCCAGGTCATACACAGATAATCAGCAACTCAGGATAATGTGCTTGCAGTCAGAATCAGACACAAGGGCAATCAGGAAGTGAGCCAAGCTACTTTAAATACCCTGGGAGCGCTGTCTGATAACAATCCGGTGAGCAATACAGAGAGGTCAGCTGATTCAGCCTGATCCAGGAAAGGGAAGTCAGCAGTAAGTAATGGATAGCAGAGCACTAGATTAGCTCAGACAGCAGAATCAAGCAGCAGAGTTAGAGCGGCTCAGCCAAACCTTGACAGTATCCCCCCAATGCCTCCCCCTGGGCAGGACCAGGTGTCACGGTTTTTAAATGAACACTCAGACAGGATGGTAGGGTTAAAATGACTTTATTGAAAGAGAGCAAACAAGGAATAAGGCCCTGTGGCCCACAAGGCAAATCACACAGTGATATACAAATACACAATAGCAATAAGTCTGCAGTACTAGAATAGCTGGACTAGAACAGCAGGTTAACAGCTAGTAGAGAGACTCTTGACAGGATAGTGAGGTTGAGGGCAACCCATTGGAGAGCTGACCAGGTGAATGTACACTGGGGTTGCACGTGAAACGAAACTGGCACTGCCCAGACGCCTGGGCACCAAACCCTGAGGAGCGAAACCACATTGGCCCAAACTGATGGAAATAACAACGAGGCAACTCTGACCCAGACTGTATGGAATGGCAACTAGGCAACATAGACCCAGACTGTATGGCAACGAGGCAACTTTGACCCAGACTCAGTCCCCAACTACCGGGCAACCGTGGAGTGGCAATGTTACCCTCAGGAAGGGTAACTGACCAAGGTAGCTGCTAGAGACAGACCCTAGAACGCTAGGGGTGGATCGAGGCGACAATTGGCAACTGTAATACATCCAGTGACCACACAACCTGCAGTATGGAATGTGTAACGCTGGCTCTAGCTCTAGGTACTCAGAGAGCAGAGTAAGCCCTTCCCTGGACTATCCAGGTATCCACAGGGTTAATGGTCAACGCCCAGCGACTTACTGAAAAACTCCCAGAGGGAGTGAGCACAGCATAACAGGTAGGAACACAGAGAGAGAGATCAGAGTAACACAGTCAGTGTAAGAACACCTGTACTGGTACTTCGAATGTGCACACTGCTAGCAGCAGTTATAGGAGCAGCTTCAGCCCAAGCTTAGCCTTTGGTCGACAAGAAACAGCGCCACGTGGTGCACCACCACAAATAATGCAAAGCCCAGTATCATGATGGCCACCAGGGGTCGCCCAGAGCACAAACAGACACGGTTGGTACCGGTAACCAAACCGGAGACAGTCACGGAAGGAATAGCGCCACCAGCGGTCAGCCCTGCAACGGAGCGGGTTCTCCAGCCAGCAGCAGTCAGCAACGGAGCGGGTTCTCAGCAGGATACGGACAGCTACGGAGCGGGTTCTTCATCCAGATCAAATCAGCAACGGAGCGGGTTCTTCAGCCAGATACAGTCAGCAACGGAACAGGTTCTCAACCAGGATACAGTCAGCAACGGAGCGGGTTCTCAGCCAGATATGGTCAGCAACAGAGCAGGTTCTCAGCCAGATACGGTCAGCAACGGAGCGGGTTCTCAGCCAGATACGGTCAGCAACGGAGTGTAGCAACAGGAACTTCAGGAACAAACTCGTAGTCAGGCAGGCCAGGTCATACACAAATCAGTAAAGCGTAGAATAGACTCAGGAAGTCGTACACCACGAAATGGCGCCTAAGGGAGGACATCCCTGGGTATATAAAGGCAAGCCCAGAGTTAGCACTTAAGACCAGCCAATCAGAAGGCAGCAGAGAATAACAATGTCACCGCTCAGCACCGGAAGCATGGGCACCGTGATACCAGGTTTATGGGGAAAGCATGACTGGAAAGCATGGAGGAGGGCGGGGCATGCACGCCTGTGGCTGGAACCCATGAGCGATCTTCTGGACTGTACCCCTTCCAGTGGACCAAATATTGAAGCCTTCCTCAGAATCGACTATGGAGCGGATCTCAAACTCCTCATAGCCGTCAATGGGCACCGAATGGGGTCAAGGAGTGACTGTAGTGAAAAGATTGCATACCAGGGGTTTCAGCAGTGAGACATGGAACACATTGTGTATCCGCATATTGGGAGGGAGGTCTAGGGCATAGGCCACAGGGTTCACACATCGGAGGATACTGAAAGGCCCCACAAAGCAGGGAGCCAGTTTCTGAGAGGGCACTCGGAGATGGAGATTTCTTGAGGACAACCAGACCCTCTCCCCAACCTGGTAGGAGGGTGCAGGTAGGCATTTACAATTGGCCTGGAGCTCCTGGGATTGTTCACACATGTTGAACGGATTCACTGGAGATGATCCTCCAATGATGGAATCCCCTGGGTAGAGAACGAATCTGGAATCATGGAGGGTTGATACCCATAAATCACCATGAAGAGGGAGAGCTGGGTAGAAGTAAAGACAGCTCTGGGTAGACGCAAAGACAGCACTGTTATACGCAAACATTCTGATGGTCTGAGATGTAGCACCACAGGAATTGCTTCAAGGCCTGATTTACCCTTTCTGCGGCCCTTTTCGATTGTGGGTCATAGGCTGAGGAGAAGGAGAGTTTGTTACCTACTTGCGCACAGAAGGCCCTCCAGAATCTCGAGACAAACTGGCTACCCAGGTCAGAAACTATGACTTTGGGAACCCAGTGTAGCCGATAGACCCCTTTGACAAAGACCGTAGACAACTCTTTAGCGGATGGGAGTTTTTTGAAAGGTATGCAGTGAATCATCTTAGGAAATCGGTCAACGACCATGAGAATGACTGTGTTACCATTAGACAAAGGTAGGTTGACTATGAAGTGCATGTCAAGGTGTGACCATGGCTTCTTCCCATTGGGTATGGGTTGGACAAGGCCCACTGGAAGGTGACGGGGTGATTTGGTCTGCGCAAAAACTGGACAGGCAGCGACAAAGACAGTAATATCTTTGTTAACTTCTGGCCACCCGAAAAGACGGGAAAAAGACCAGAGAAACTGGTTCTTACCGGGATGCCCTGCTAACTTCATATTATGGTATGTTGAAAGTACCTTGGTACAACAGCACCCAGAAGGAGTCTCAGCAGGTGAATCTACTTGAGCGGCCCATATTCTCTCCCCGAGGGGAGATGTTATGCTTGTACGTATGTTGGCCAGTACTCAGTCCGGAGGGATAATAGGACTAGAAGGGCTCTCCTCCTTAGCGCCCAAACATTTTTGGTGCCCAGCAGGTATGAGACCACATAATTAAAACGGGACAAAAATAAGGCCCATCGGGCCTGTCTTGGAGTCAACTCTTAGCTTAGGAGAGGTATGTGAGGTTTTTATGATCCTTGAGGGTTAGGATTGGCACTGAACTTCCCTCAAGAAAATGCTTCCAACCTTTGAGAGTGAGTATTATTGCCAGCAACTCACGGTTACCAGTTTCATAGTTGCTCTCTGCAGGACTTAGCTTCTTCAAGAAATACCCACATGGGTGCAACTGGCTCTCAGGAGTAGGACGCTGAGACAGGAGGGTGCCTACTCCTGTCTCAGACGCATCAACCTCATGTATGAATGGAAGCTCGGGTTTCGGGTGTGCCAAAATGGGTGCTGTAGCAAAGGCGACTTTTAATGCCTCAAATGCTTTGATGGCTTCCGGGTCCATTGCGTGGAGTTACCGTCTTTTTTGGTCATGTCAGTAACGGGTTTAAAAATCAAGTAAAAATTTTGGATACATTTCCTGTTGTAATTAGCGAACCCGAGGAAACGTTGAAGGGTTTGGAGACCTACAGGTCGTGGCCACTTGAGAACAGCCAAGAGATTCTCAGGGTCCATAGTGAAAAAGACCTCTGAAATTATGTACCCCAAGAAGGTGACCTGTTTGCGGTGGAACTCACACTTTTCTAATTTGCAAAATAGAACTCAGGCTACATCTGCGTGGTGGCTTTCCATGGAGGCGGAATTGATCAGAATGTTGTCTAAATATGCCACCATGCATTGTTGGATCATTTCCAGGAGCATGTCATTTAAGAAGTCCTTGAAAACCGAGGGAACATTGTGGAGACTGAAGGGCATTGAGAGGTATTTGTAATGCCTGCTCCTGGTGTTAAACACGGTATTCCATTCGTGGCCCTCCTTTATCTGTTCCAAATTGTACCCCTATCACGGTGCCCGTGATTGCTCTCCTTTGGTGTCACTTACCTCTAGGGGGCTCTCTATTGGCTGTCTGCTGTTAGCCCGCCCTGCATTGCCTATTTAGACTGAGCTTGGGCACCCTTTGGTTGCCCTTTCGTGGTGTCTCTATGCTGCTCGCATCCCTGGAATGTTCCTGAGCTTCCTGGGCCCTTAGCTGTGTACCTGCTATCAGAATCATCCGGTTCCTGTAGTTACCTTCCAGTAGTTCCTGCTTCTGCTCCTTATCCGGTTTGGATCGCCGTCTGATCTCCGCTTCCTGCTGCCAGTCTTCGCTGCCGCTCCTGATCCGGTTGACCGATTGAGTGCTGGTTCCTGTCTCCACCTGCCGGTTCCTATCCAGTTCCCCTGAAGCCCGCTGCCGTTACTGAGTCGCCTCAGCGACATTTCTACTCTATGTCGGCTATTCAGTACGCGGGTACTGGTTCGCACCATAAGCCATCCGGCTGTTATGTTGGTTACGATTAGCGTTCCACGTACGGGGTACTGGCTCTCTCCATAAGCCATCCGGCTGTCTGTGCTAGTTACGATTAGTGTTCCACGTACGGGGTACTGGTTCGCTCCATAAGCCATCCGGCTGTCTATGCAAGTTACGATTAGCGTTCCACGTACGGGGTACTGGTTCGCTCCATAAGCCATTCGGCTGTCTATGCAAGTTTGCAGGTTACGATAGTGTTCCACGTACGGGATACTGGTTCGCTCCATAAGCCATCCGGCTGTCTGTGCTAGTTCAATTAGCGTTCCACGTACAGGGTACTGGTTCGCCCCATAAGCCATCCGGTTGTCTATGAAGGTTACTATTTAGCATTCTACGTACAGGGTACTGGTTCGCTCTGTAAGCCATCCGGCTGTCTATGCAAGTTTGCAGGTTACGATAGTGTTCCACGTACGGGGTACTGGTTCGCTCCATAAGCCATCCGGCTGTCTGTGCTAGTTCAATTAGCGTTCCACGTACAGGGTACTGGTTCGCCCCATAAGCCATCCGGTTGTCTATGAAGGTTACTATTTAGCATTCTACGTACAGGGTACTGGTTCGCTCTGTAAGCCATCCGGCTGTCTATGCAGGTCACTATTTGCATTCCACGTGCAGGGCACTGGTTCGCTCTATAAGCCATCCGGCTGTCTGTGCAAGTTACGATTAGCGTTCCACGTACAGGGTACTGGTTCGCTCCTATAGCCTCTCGGCTGTTTTGCAAGTCACGACTAGCATTCCACGTACAGGGTACTGGTTTGCTCCATAAGCCAGCAGGCTGTTCACACAGGTGACATCTAGCGTTCTCAGTGAGAGGGCACTGGTTCGCTCCATAGCCATCCAGCTGCTGTGCATGATACTACTACACTTCCTGTGTGGACATTGGTTCGCTCCCTAGCCTCCTGCAGTTGCACATTGTTGACTTTCTCCCAGTACGAGGTACTGGTTCGCTCCATCATCTTTCTGCCATTATCACATTGTGCAGTACTGTTTCCCAGTATACGGGTACATGCGTACCTTGGAGTTATTTGGCCTGCCACTTGGGTCACTTAGCCTATTACGTCATCCTAGTGACTGCTGTTGCTACCTTTTCAGTCACTAAGGCTTTAGTGGTTGCCATTCGCTCCTTACCAGGCTGCCCTGCCCGGTATATTGGTAAGGCCGGTAGAACCTATATCATTATCATCTTGGGTTGTCTTACCCGGTATTGGCAGGGCCGGTAGAGCCTGTATATCGATGTCTGTCCAAGGGCTGCCTTGCCCGGTATATTGGCAAGGCCAGTAGAGCCTGTTATCACTGTACCAACTTCCTGGCTGCCTTGCCCGGTATATTGGCAAGGCCGGTAGAGCCTGTCTGTTCCAGTACCAGTTTCCTGACTGCCTTGCCCGGTAGATTGGCAAGGCCGGTAGAGCCTATCCATTCATGTTGCCAACTTCCTGGCTGCCTTGCCTGGTATATTGGCAAGGCCGGTAGAGCCTGTATTGTTCTAGTTATTGCTACTTTTCCTGTCAATAAAGATATATGTGTGAATGTGTATGATACCCTATGGGGTTGTCTTAAACTTTTCAATAAAGTTGTGTTTTTACCTAACTCTGCATCTGAGAGTCTTAACAAACCGTGACAACTCCCCTTGTAAGTCGAGCTTAGTGAACACCTTGGACCCTTTTAATTGATTGAATAGCTCGGTAGTAAGTGGAATTGGGTAGGCGTTTTTGACAGCGATACGGTTGACTCCCCTGTAATGGATACAGGGTCTCACTTCTCTACTCTGTTTCTTCACAAAGAAGAATCCGGCCCCAGCGGGAGTGGTGGACTTGCGGATGAACTCCCAGAACAGCACATCCGCAGCATACTCCTTCATGGCCTTATTCTCTGATGAAAAGAGGGTAGACTTGACCTCGAGAAGGTATGGCACCCGGTTGCAACTCAATGGTACAATCATATGGGCAGTGAGGCGGTAGCTCTCCAGCCCGGGCCTTTATCAAATACATCCCAGAACTCTTGGTACTTTTCAGGCAGCGAAGAGACCAGGGATGTGGAGAGCACCTTCACCACTTTTGCTAGGCATATCTTGAAACAGTTGGGTAACCATGCCATGACTTCGGCCCTTAACCAATCAAACGTGGAATTGTGTCTGTGCAACCATGGATAACCCAGGACCACAGGATAGTGAGGAGCGTGGATCATGTGGAAATGTAAAGTTTTTTGATGGAGAGCCCCTATAGCCATACACAAAGCGCGGTTTCGGGGGTGACCCACTGTGGCTGTAGGGGTCTGCAATCAATCGCTTCAATGGTAAGTAGACTAGTATGGAGCTGTAATGGAATGGAGTGCTTCTGGGTAAAGGCACTGTCGATAAAGAGGCCCACTGCACCGGAATCAATAAGTGCCTCTGTAATAATGGAACACTCGTCCCAAGAGAGCCCAATGGAGACTAGAGGTTTATCTTTCTGGATAGTCGGGGACACTGACATGCCATCCAAGGTATGTCCCCTATAGGACCTTAGGTGTGGGCGTTTCCTGGACATGTGGGGCAAGTTCGCAGCATATGCCCTGCCTTACCATAGTAAAGACACAGGCCCTCCCTCCTCCTAAATGCCCTTTCCGCAACTGAAAAGCGAGTGAACCCAAACATCATGGGGCTCCACATTGCCTGAGGTCTCGAGACTAGGTAGCGCGGGAGGAGAGGGAGGCACAGGTATGGACGAAAAGCTCGGGACTAAATGGATGGGATGCCTCCGCAAGCGCTCCCTGAAGGAAGGTCTCTCACTGATACGAGAGTCAATCAAGATACAATATGAGACCAGTTCTTCCAAATCTCTGGGGAGGTCCCGGGCTGCATTCTCATCTTTAACTATAAATTGAAAGTCCATTAGAGAAAGTAGCCACAAGAGCCTCATTATTCCAACCAACCTCCGCTGACAGGGTACAAAACACTATGGCATAATCCGAAACCGTCCTTATACCATGCTGGATAGACATTAGTTGCTTGGCAGCCGAGGTAGATGGCCAGGTACCTCAAATACCCTTTTAAAGGATGCCACAAACTCAGGGTAATTGTACACTATAGGTTTTTGCATCTCCCATAGTGGATTAGCCCATGCCAAGGCCCTGTCAGAGAGTCAGGAAATCACAAGACCCACCTTACTCCTCTCAGACTGAAAGGACTGTGGTACCATCTCCAGACAGATACCAACTTGATTCAGGAAACCTCTGCATTGGTTAGCAAATGGAAATACATAGAAAGGGCGCTTTCAGCATAAATCTAACTTCCAAGGATTCAAATTGAAAAATATTACTCTTATGAGAATCCCGGTTAATATCTTCATGACCGGTAATAGCAACATGGGATGAATGAGCCTGCCCCTGTACAGGCACTCCAAAGGGTTCCGCTTTTCACTAATCCCAAAACTCTGAGATCAACGATCCGTATAATCACAATCTTTTATTATTAATCAAAATAAAGACATTACAATTGTAGTTTAAAACTAGCCAATGCGTTTCAGGATACTCTATCCTTTCATCAGGGTATCGGATTCTATATTGAGCAGACCCACACAAATTGCTTATTTTAGTAAGTTTTCAAATGCTCAAAAAATGATATGATTGGTGGATTTTTAGTTGGTTCATTGATTGATTAATTATACCCTATATTGTGTGTTGGTAGCTCTCAACAGTTGCTGACATCAGAGAAGCATTTAAGCAATAAAGTTGTTAAATTCAAATTATCACCACATATATTACTTTTTTACTTATGGACATATCCACATAGAAATCTGTAGTTTATTTAAATGTTCGTTAATTCAACTGAATCATTAAATATAAAACGTTATCAAAAAATTATATAAAAGACATTTGCATAGTTAACATTTCAGGAATAAATCGCGGAAAATATGGAGCATAAATAAAAAATAATCATCAATAATAAAAAGATGCATAACTAACATTGATGAGAATAAAACTGAAATTGAAGGGGTGAAGTAAAATTAATAAAGCAAAGGATTCCCTATGTTTGATTTAAATATCCATGGTTCAATGTATTGATCCAATGTTTTTACAATGTATATGAATGTTTGAGTAAGTACAAGATAACTAAATAGGTATAAAACAATGCATGGACTAACTCAAATCTATTATATATATAAATGCCAGCAACATTGGTCTCTAACCGAATTGTCTGCTCACTTAGAGGGTTTAGGACTTCCCTATACTTTGCATTGGTATGGCTAAAATGAAGCAATTAATATAACAAAATATATTATATCCAATTATATAAAATCGGATGCAATTAATCATATCTATAAACGAATTTAGATAGATCGCTATATACATAATCTAAAAGGAATTTATTTAAATAAAACTTGTTAATAAACAGATCTTTTGTATTACTTAAATGTGATTCATACTATCTTAGTGTCATATATTATTTAACTCTTACTTTAATATATAATATCTTAGTGTCAAATCGCCCACATTTTTTAAACTATATATTTATTCTTACAATAATAGTGTCCTAATAAAGAGATTTATTCAGATGTGCTTTAAATTGATAAAATAATGTTATTGAATTAAACAATATTTTATTTTAGTATATAAATAAATAATCAATTAATTAATGGAGTGATATTATAGAATTATAACATATTTTAAACTAATATGTAGATAAAAATAATATTCAATATTATCACAGTGCCTGTGATTATCCTGACACTCTCATCTGTGGCAGACTGTGATTTGTTCAGTTGGTTTGGCCCGCCCCTTGGTGACCTTTTTATACCTGACTCTTACATCTGTCAGATGCCCTTTCGTGGTGTTTCTGAGCCAGACTTGCTATTGCTGTGTTCCTGTATCCGGATTCCTGTGTACCGACTTTGGCCTGTCCTGACTACGCTCCAGTGTTCCTGATCATGTATGACCCGGCTTGTCTGAGAATCCTCTACGTGCTACGACCCGGCTTGTCTGAGAACCCTCTACGTGCTATGACCCGGCTTGTCTGAGAAACTTCTACGTGCTATGACCCGGCTGGCTGACTTCCTGCTTCGAGATCACCGCGGCCTGTTCCAGCGACCTGCTTGGCCTGTTGTCGCCGCCGCGACATTCTGAATCCTGCGTTGCTGTGCCGACCTAGTGTGACCATTACACTCCTGTGTAACCCATCCCTCAGTGCAGAGTTCCTTGCTGACTTGCATAAGCTGTGCTCCTTGTACCGAGCCTCTATACGCTGCAGAGCTAAGTTACCATACCGAGCCTGGGAGATTCAAACATACCTTTTAACCCTTGCAGTGCCGCTTCTCTCTTGCCGGACCTCCTTTCTGATTACAGAGCCGTTACCTTGTAAGTCTACTGCTGCTGAGTTGGCCGCTACTTGGACGGCGACTCCCAGTTACGTTTGCAGAGTAGTCTATCCTGTTGGTCCGGTTGGGCGTCTTTGGCTCTCGGTCTCATGGTTATTACTGGAGGTATCCGATGCGGCTATTGGTAGCAAGGTTAGGCTCCATGCTCTTGCAAGATCCGAAGGTAAACGCCCCATGGGTCTATTGGCTCGTGTTGTGCTCACGTTGGTCTCCGGTTATACGCCCGTGGGGGCTAAACGCCAGCTTTGCATCTCAGGCTAGTCTCGATCACGCCCGTGGGGGCTACATACTCTTGCACTTGCAGTCTCAGTGGTCTCCTGGTGAACGCCCGCGGGGGCTATTTTGGGTCACTGTTCTGCTATAGCTCACGTTGGTCACTGAACATCTACTACCCATCATTGCATGAACTCTGTGCTGTGCACATTTGCTCAGTTTATCACTACACCATACGGGCGTGCCAAACCCCACAACTGAGACTGACAAATTGTTCTCATTTACCCTTTAGGGGCCAGTTCCCTATTTTCTGAATCTATGTTGTGTGCCTTCTATTCATTATAGTGAATCTATGTGTACTGTGTATTCACTTGCAATTGTTGCTGTCAACTGTAGAGGGCGATCATTTGTATTTATTTTCTTTCAATAAAAGATTGTTTTATTTTACCTACTGGTCTGAGTGTCAAAACAAACCGTTACAAATATATAATGAATAAACAAACTACACAAGGTGGCTATATATAAATAAATTTTAATTAATAACCATTTTAATAAATAATTTTTATTTATATTTCTGGAGCTCAATGGTTTTGTGTTAGATGGTGATTAATGATGAAAGTGAAATAAATAAAAAACAACTTGATAGAACTTATTTTACATAATCATTATCTATTTCAATAAAGATTTTAATCATTTTAATTATAATTTTAATTTTAGTTATTATACTAATTTTAATTATAGTGATTGGTGAGTGTGTGTTTAGTGGTATTGGTAATTAAAATACTAACTATTAAATAATACTAATGGGGGTTAAAAGTGCTTCCATTTAAAGGTAATATTTGTGTATGATCTAATCGGTTCATACCTGTACATAATGATCTATCAATTATTAGAAATACATCAATTAAGGAACTGATTTTTTCTGTATATATTATTATGTAAGTAAATAACAGTTTCCTGTCTGTCATCCTCCATTAACTCTCTATTCAAATTGAACATTGTTATTATGTTGTATATTTTTACAGACAGATATCAACAAATTTGCACTAAGATCATTTAATTAGAATATTTTGTATAATTGTTGTCCTGTAAATACATTTTGAATATATTCCTATGGCCAATGACATAATTAGGTAATAAACAGGGCTCTCTTTCCTCTTCCCTCTCTTTTTTAGTTATAACAAATCTATTGGAGACAAAATAAGATGACAAGGTTATTTTATTATTTGTATCATCATTATTATTTGTATTATTTTATTCTGAGACACGCGTCACATGGCTCCTCTCGATGGTCATACAATAGTTTTTTTGCCGATGTGTGGGCAGTCTCTGTCAGGGTCCTGTGATATATCAGATGATGGTAGTATGATTGGTCCTTTGTTGATATCTGTCTGTAAAAAGATACAACATAATAACAATGTTCAATTTAAATAGAGAGTTAAAGGATGGCCGATAGGAAACTGTTATTTACTTACATAATAATATATAGAGAAAAAATCAGTTCCTTAGTTGATGTATTTCTAATAATTGATAGATCGTTATGTACAGGTATGAACCAATTAGATCATACATCAAATATTATCTTTAAATGGAAGCATTTTTAACACCAGTTATTATTAATTAATTGATTATTTACATTTTAAATTAAATATTGTTTAATTCAATAACATTATTTTATCATTTTAAAGCACATTGGAATAAATCTCTTTAGTAGGCCACTATTATTGTAAGATTAAACATATAGTTAAAACATTAACATATTTTATTTAAATATATTCCTTTTAAATTATGTATATAGTGATCTATCTAAATTCGTTTATAGATATGAAAGTGATTTTTTTATTCCTTGTCTGTCGATAGTTGTATTACCTATATAATGATTAATTTCATCCAATTTTATATAACAGTATATAATATATTTTATCATATTAATTGTTTCATTTATCCATATCAATGAAAAGTATAGGGAAGTCCTAAACACTCTAAGTGAGCAGACAATTCTGATAGAGACCAGTGGTGCTGGCAGTTATATATATAATAGATTTGAATTAGTACATGCATTGTTTTATACCTTTATCTTATATTTACTCAAACATTTATATACATTGTAAAAACATTGGATCAATACATTGAACCATGGATATTTAAATCAAACGTAGTGAATCCTTTGCTTTATTACATCACCCCTTCAATTTCAATTTTATTCTCATCAATGTTATGTTATGTACCTTTTATTATTGATGATTATTTTTATTTATGTGCCATGTTTTCCGCTATTTATTCCTGAAATGTTAACTATGTAAATGTCTTTTATATAGTTTTTTGAAAAATGTTTTAAATTTAACGATCCAGTTGAATTAACGAACATATATATATATATATATATATATATATATATATATATATATATATAAAGTTCCAAACAGGAGGCACTCTCAACAATATCTCACGAATGCCTGGGTGCCAATATAACAATGTAACACATTTTCCAACAAACCAGCACACTCAGGACTAATATTAAGTGCTAATTTTCTTTATTGATCAACGTTTCGATCCCAACCAGGGATCTTTGTCAAGATAGCTTGTGGTGTGACCCATCCCCCATTTTATACCCTCTGACCTTCTAAAGACTTGAATATCCCGCCAAACCTTAATTGTCAAATAAACATGTAATACACACATAAAACAATTTTGTGTAGTTACAAGACATGAACACCCTGTGTCTGAGACAAATCAATGAATATACACCAGTGTGCCAGTTAAAAACATTGTCAGGAATATTAAGGACAGTGACGTCAACAGCCACATATATACGGATCCGCTCATTCTGGTTGAAATATGCTGAGACTAAATACTAATGGAAAACAATAAGCAATTGACATATAGTTAGAATATCTAACTAGGAGTATTGTGAAATACAATGTTGTTAAATGCCTAAAAGTACATCAATCGGGTCTCCGTCACATTGCACAGCTGAACATTCCTATGGGTATAATTATACGGTCGGCTTAACCTGAGATCATGAAGATGAAGTATATAATAAAAATGAATATGACAATCAACGATCTCTCATTGATGCAATAATAGATCATATACTGGGCAGAATACTATGTGTCCCTAATCCTCTAATTGACGAAATCACGTTGAATGTGTATGTATAGTGTAACCACATAGCGCCTCTCACTATGAAACTGTTACTACAATTTCTTCATTGTCGCTCCCATTGCTGAATCAGCATAAGTGATCAATGGAGCGCTCGTGCGATAATTAAATGTGTCCATATATACGATGATCGATACAACGTGGCTCACTCTTAAACTCATCACTGTATCGTTCGCACGGTCTAACTACTACTTTGCGAAATGCTCAATGCGCTTCAACCCCTCTACATGTATGAAATAGAGACAACCCTGAGTGAATGTACTCCTGACTGTGTTATAATAGACCATAGTACTAGAACCTAGTTCTTAGAATTAAAGATATTAATATCCAGCACAGTATGACCACACTCAACCGTGTGTGCAGTGTATTGAAGATATGGATTCTGCCGGGCAATACCATAGGAGCTCGATGCCGGCAACCACGAGTTCCCTAAGGTTGAAAAGAGCTTAAATCGAACATATAATATTTAAATAATATAGATCATATCCTAAACTGAGTTTAATAACCACATATAATGCTATATTGACCTATCTTTTTTTCTCACAAGACACATAAGAAACCTTAGGTTCGTTAACATATATAGTCTTAATCAACTGCAATGCATGTCTTTAAATCGTCCACATATGGTATAGAACATGATCGTACTGACGAAAACTATGTGTCCAGATATAATTAGTGCAGGCACAATTCCTTATATGGACACAAGGAGTACAATGTATCCGAGGCTGGATCTTCACCCGTATTACCAGGGCATATCCTCCTTTCTGGTAGTGCTCACGATAACTCCACTGGTAGTAGCGTCCCAATTAATATTGTTTGACTTGGACAGCTTTCAGACCTCTGCCTCCTGGTACGCCGTGTACTGGGTGCTAGCTAATTGGTACAATCAGCAAGCATATCCCAGATCAGTCATCCTATTTGGAGGAAAATCCGAGACTGAGTGATAATAAGTGGTTATCGTGCTTGCACTTAACCTATTAGATAGGTCGCGGGTATATATTTAAGATCCAGCTACCTCCATCTTCCATGGATTAGAGTAGCTACAGAGTAATCTTGTAAATCCTTTTGGGTGTCAAAAGATCCAGCTACCTCCACTTTATTGTGGATTAGAGTAGCTTTTGTCAGAGAATTAAATATGAACATTCCTTATGATATTAATTGTATACTAAATAAAGTTCAATAAATGAGTACATCGTTATTATTACTGTTAGAGTCAAATATTTATAAAAAACATGAATATGAGATGTTCTCATTGAGGCCACGTGGAGCCAATGTGTCTAGTTTTCTTATCCATCGGACCTCTCTCTGAAGTAGCTTGATCCCTCTATCACCTCCCCGAGGGTCAATCGGTTCCTGATCGATTAGCATGAATTGTAAAGATGACATAGTATGTTTTAATTGTGCAAAATGTCGTGCCACCGGTTTATCTGAAATGCCTGTGAGCAAAGCATCTTTAATTGATTTGCGATGGTTTGCCATACGTTCTCGTACCGTGGTGATGGTTTTTCCAATGTAATATAGGGAGCATGGACACTTGATGAAATAGATAACATATGTAGAGGTACATGTTAATCTATATTTGATATCCAATTTTTTACCCGATCTTGGGTCCCTAAAACTTTTTCCTGTTAACATATTCCTGCACGCTGTGCATTTTAAACATCTGTAACATCCTGGATTTTCTTGAGATAACCATGTGTGTTTATCAATAGTGTAACAATGTTTAGGATCCGATTTTACCAACAAGCTCCTTAAATTAGGACCCCGTCTATAGGCTACCATGGGTTGGTGTCTGAAAATAGGTGGTAACGTTCTGTCTCCTGCTACTACACTCCAATTATCCTGAATGATTTTCTTCACTTGTTCTGATTTAGGTGTATATTGTGTGGTAAAAATAAGTTTTTGTGGATCCTTGTTTTTCTCTGTAGGTTGTAATAGTTCCTCTCTTGTTTTCTGTAGAGCCTTAGCTTGCTGTTGTCTTAACATGCTTTCCTGGTAACCTCTCTGTTTAAGCCTCTCTATTAATTCTTCTATTTGCTTCTGTCCAGACTCTCTATCGGTGTTATTCCTTAAAATACGTATCATTTGAGAATATGTAATAGAGTTACAAATATGTCTGGGGTGGCAGCTGCTTTTCATTAATAAAGTATTTCTATCCGTTGGTTTCCTATAGTTAGTAGTTTTGATATGTCCTTGTAGATTGATAATTGTTAAATCCAGAAAATGTACTTGTTCAGAGCTGACTGTACTGGTGAATCTAATTGGAGTGTCTAGATGATTGAGATCACTCACAAAATCGTTCAGTGAATCTACCCCTCCTTGCCAAATCAAGAACAGATCATCAATAAATCTGTAATAACAGATGATTTTGTCTGCAAAAAATGGTCTTATATATTTGTCCTCATACATAGTCATATATATATTAGCGAAAGAAGGTGCTATGTTGGAACCCATAGAAGTCCCAGCCAACTGTAAGTAGTATGAATGTTCGAATTTAAAATAATTATACCCCAAGCAAAATCCCAGAAGTGTTATTAGAAATTCTGTATGGGGTCTATTGTGATCAGGGTACTTAATTAATGTTTGACGCACTGCTTCAATGCCCTCCACAGTTGGTATCACTGTATATAGGGACCAATAGTCCATCAGTTGGTATTTGTCCGATTGTCTGTAATTTATTCAGGAAATCTGTGGTATCTCTGATATAGGATTCTGATTTCTGTACCAATGGCTGTATGAAATTATCTAAATATTGTGCCAATGGCTGTAATAAAGATCCAATAGCTGCTACTATTGGTCTACCTGGTGGATGTATTGGGTCTTTATTAGTGTTGAGCGAGCGGGTGGCGGGGATCTGTGCCGGAGGAGGCACAGATCTGAAGACGCTCCGCTGGACCACCAGGGACTGGAGGTACGGGGGCATTGAGGAGATGAAGGGGGCATTGCGGAGATGAAGGGGGACAGTGTGGAGATGAAGGGGGACATTGTGGAAGAGGGGCATAGCGGAGATGAAGGGGGACATTGTGGAAGAGGGGCATAGAGTCTATGCCCCTCTTCCACAATGTCCCCCTTCATCTCCGCTATGCCCCTCTTCCACAATGTCCCCCTTCATCTCCTCTATGCCCCTCCTCTATGCCATAGAGGAGATGAAGGGGGACATTGTGGAAGAGGGGCATAGCGGAGATGAAGGGGGACATTGTGGAAGAGGGGCATAGAGGAGATGAAGGGGGACATTGCGGAGATGAAGGGGGACATTGCGGAGATGAAGGGGGGCATTGACCAGGCACCCTCCCCTCATCAGAGCAGGGGGTGCCTGGTGTAATGCTCGTGTCGCCCCATTCAATTGAATGGGGCTCGGGTGCTCGGCCGAGCACTCGAGCCTCCGGCGGTGCTCGGTCAGAGCACCCGAGCACCCGAGCATCGGGGTGCTCGCTCATCTCTAGTCTTTATGTATTTTAGGAATAGTGTAAAAATAGGTGATACTGGATGTTCCTGCACTAAAAACTTAAATGTGTCAGAGGTAATCCAATCCATATTCAGGGCACATCTTAACATCTCATCTATCATCTTCTTATATGTTACAGTAGGATCACTGCTCAATAATTTATAAGTGTTGCTATCTTGCAATTGTGATAGAATCTCATTCCTGTAATCTGTGTAATTCATGAGCACGATGGCGCCCCCTTTGTCTGCTGGTCTTATAATTAAATTTTGGTTGCTTGTTAATGTTTTTATAGCCTCTCTCTCTGATTTATTAAGATTGGAATATTGCTTAGACATCGATTTATCCATCATGGTGATTTTTTCTTCCACAATTTGTTGGAACGTATTGATAGATTTATTAGTATTTTTTGGTTCAAAAGTACTCTTAGATTTAAAAGGCTGTGGAGCCTGTTGGGAATGTTTAAAAAAATCCTTAAGTTTCATCTGCCTTTGAAATTTATATAAGTCTATAGCGACATCTAATGGTTTATGTCTCGTGGTTGGGACAAAGGATAGTCCCTTGGTCAACAAGCTTACTTCTGCTTCTGTTAACGTATGTGTGGAAAGATTAAATATTACTTCTTCCCTCTTGGTGGTGGTTTCTGTGTACTTGAATCTATGTTTCCTGCCCCCTCTTCTCTTAGAAGCAGCTATTGGATCTTTATTACAGCCATTGGCACAATATTTAGATCATTTCATACAGCCATTGGTACAGAAATCAGAATCCTATATCAGAGATACCACAGATTTCCTGAATAAATTACAGACAATCGGACAAATACCAACTGATGGACTATTGGTCACACTGGATGTCAAGTCCCTATATACAGTGATTCCAACTGTGGAGGGCATTGAAGCAGTGCATCAAACATTAATTAAGTACCCTGATCACAATAGACCCCCTACAGAATTTCTAATAACACTTCTGGGATTTTGCTTGGGGTATAATTATTTTAAATTCGAACATTCATACTACTTACAGTTGGCTGGGACTTCTATGGGTTCCAACATAGCACCTTCTTTCGCTAATATATATATGACTATGTATGAGGACAAATATATAAGACCATTTTTTGCAGACAAAATCATCTGTTATTACAGATTTATTGATGATCTGTTCTTGATTTGGCAAGGAGGGGTAGATTCACTGAATGATTTTGTGAGTGATCTCAATCATCTAGACACTCCAATTAGATTCACCAGTACAGTCAGCTCTGAACAAGTACATTTTCTGGATTTAACAATTATCAATCTACAAGGACATATCAAAACTACTAACTATAGGAAACCAACGGATAGAAATACTTTATTAATGAAAAGCAGCTGCCACCCCAGACATATTTGTAACTCTATTACATATTCTCAAATGATACGTATTTTAAGGAATAACACCGATAGAGAGTCTGGACAGAAGCAAATAGAAGAATTAATAGAGAGGCTTAAACAGAGAGGTTACCAGGAAAGCATGTTAAGACAACAGCAAGCTAAGGCTCTACAGAAAACAAGAGAGGAACTATTACAACCTACAGAGAAAAACAAGGATCCACAAAAACTTATTTTTACCACACAATATACACCTAAATCAGAACAAGTGAAGAAAATCATTCAGGATAATTGGAGTGTAGTAGCAGGAGACAGAACGTTACCACCTATTTTCAGACACCAACCCATGGTAGCCTATAGACGGGGTCCTAATTTAAGGAGCTTGTTGGTAAAATCGGATCCTAAACATTGTTACACTATTGATAAACACACATGGTTATCTCAAGAAAATCCAGGATGTTACAGATGTTTAAAATGCACAGCGTGCAGGAATATGTTAACAGGAAAAAGTTTTAGGGACCCAAGATCGGGTAAAAAATTGGATATCAAATATAGATTAACATGTACCTCTACATATGTTATCTATTTCATCAAGTGTCCATGCTCCCTATATTACATTGGAAAAACCATCACCACAGTACGAGAACGTATGGCAAACCATCGCAAATCAATTAAAGATGCTTTGCTCACAGGCATTTCAGATAAACCGGTGGCACTACATTTTGCACAATTAAAACATACTATGTCATCTTTACAATTCATGCTAATCGATCAGGAACCGATTGACCCTCAGGGAGGTGATAGAGGGATCAAGCTACTTCAGAGAGAGGTCCGATGGATAAGAAAACTAGACACGTTGGCTCCACATGGCCTCAATGAGAACATCTCATATTCATGTTTTTTATAAATATTTGACTCTAACAGTAATAATAACGATGTACTCATTTATTGAACTTTATATAGTATACAATTAATATCATAAGTAGTGTTCATATTTAATTCTCTGACAAAAGCTACTCTAATCCACAATAAAGTGGAGGTAGCTGGATCTTTTGACACCCAAAAGGATTTACAAGATTACTCTGTAGCTACTCTAATCCATGGAAGATGGAGGTAGCTGGATCTTAAATGTATACCCGCGACCTATCTAATAGGTTAAGTGCAAGCACGATAACCACTTATTATCACTCAGTCTCGGATTTTCCTCCAAATAGGATGACTGATCTGGGATATGCTTGCTGATTGTACCAATTAGCTAGCACCCAGTACACGGCGTACCAGGAGGCAGAGGTCTGAAAGCTGTCCAAGTCAAACAATATTAATTGGGACGCTACTACCAGTGGAGTTATCGTGAGCACTACCAGAAAGGAGGATATGCCCTGGTAATACGGGTGAAGATCCAGCCTCGGATACATTGTACTCCTTGTGTCCATATAAGGAATTGTGCCTGCACTAATTATATCTGGACACATAGTTTTCGTCAGTACGATCATGTTCTATACCATATGTGGACGATTTAAAGACATGCATTGCAGTTGATTAAGACTATATATGTTAACGAACCTAAGGTTTCTTATGTGTCTTGTGAGAAAAAAAGATAGGTCAATATAGCATTATATGTGGTTATTAAACTCAGTTTAGGATATGATCTATATTATTTAAATATTATATGTTCGATTTAAGCTCTTTTCAACCTTAGGGAACTCGTGGTTGCCGGCATCGAGCTCCTATGGTATTGCCCGGCAGAATCCATATCTTCAATACACTGCACACACGGTTGAGTGTGGTCATACTGTGCTGGATATTAATATCTTTAATTCTAAGAACTAGGTTCTAGTACTATGGTCTATTATAACACAGTCAGGAGTACATTCACTCAGGGTTGTCTCTATTTCATACATGTAGAGGGGTTGAAGCGCATTGAGCATTTCGCAAAGTAGTAGTTAGACCGTGCGAACGATACAGTGATGAGTTTAAGAGTGAGCCACATTGTATCGATCATCGTATATATGGACACATTTAATTATCGCACGAGCGCTCCATTGATCACTTAAGCTGATTCAGCAATGGGAGCGACAATGAAGAAATTGTAGTAACAGTTTCATAGTGAGAGGCGCAATGTGGTTACACTATACATACACATTCAACGTGATTTCATCAATTAGAGGATTAGGGACACATAGTATTCTGCCCAGTATATGATCTATTATTGCATCAATGAGAGATCGTTGATTGTCATATTCATTTTTGTTATATACTTCATCTTCATGATCTCAGGTTAAGCCGACCGTATAATTATACCCATAGGAATGTTCAGCTGTGCAATGTGACGGAGACCCGATTGATGTACTTTTAGGCATTTAACAACATTGTATTTCACAATACTCCTAGTTAGATATTCTAACTATATGTCAATTGCTTATTGTTTTCCATTAGTATTTAGTCTCAGCATATTTCAACCAGAATGAGCGGATCCATATATATGTGGCTGTTGACGTCACTGTCCTTAATATTCCTGACAATGTTTTTAACTGGCACACTGGTGTATATTCATTGATTTGTCTCAGACACAGGGTGTTCATGTCTTGTAACTACACAAAATTGTTTTATGTGTGTATTACATGTTTATTTGACAATTAAGGTTTGGCGGGATATTCAAGTCTTTAGAAGGTCAGAGGGTATAAAATGGGGGATGGGTCACACCACAAGCTATCTTGACAAAGATCCCTGGTTGGGATCGAAACGTTGATCAATAAAGAAAATTAGCACTTAATATTAGTCCTGAGTGTGCTGGTTTGTTGGAAAGTGTATATATATATATATATATATATATATATATATATATATATATATATATATATATAAAGTATGGATTCCTTTGTGTATATGTCCATAAGTAATATATGAGGTGATAATTTGAATTTAACAACTTTATTGCTTAAATACTTCTCATGATGTTGGCAACTGTTGAGAGCTACCAACACACGATATAGGATATAATGAATCAATCAACCAATTAAAAATCCACCAATGATATCGTTTTTTGAGAATTTGAAAACTTACTAAAATAAGCATTTCGCGTGGGTCTGCTCAATATAGAATCCGATACCCTGATGAAAAGACAGAGTATCCTGAAACGCGTTGGCTAGGTTTAAACTACAATTGTAATGTTTTTATTTTGATTAATAATAAAAGATTGTGATTATACGGATCGTTGATCAGAGTTTTAGGATTAGTGAAAAGCGGAACCCTTGGCGCGCCTGTATAGGGGCAGGTTCATTCATACCCTGTTGCTGTTACCGGTTATGAAGATATTAACCGGGATTCTCATAAGAGTGAGTAATATTTTTCAATTTGAATCCTTGGTAGTTTGATTTATGCTGAAAGCGACCCCTTCTGTGTATATCCATTTGCTGTGACTTCTCCTTCTTTGTTTGAAGGTTTCTACAAGGGAGCTGCTGGTGTAGAAACGTATCTGTTTGGAGGGGAGTGTAATATTCCCCACTTGCCTTGTTGCCACAAGTCATCTGTATGTGGCCATAAAAAATATGTGAGTGCATTTAATCATCCTACCTATTATTATAAGTCCTGTGAGCTTATTAACCCTATGAGCGCCTCCCTTCTGTGTTCTTCTTTTTCTGCACTGGTTAGGGTCACCCTCATAACACTGGGAAAGTTGGGTGAATCCAGTCGTGCCTCTAACAACATTAGAATCACCATTGGCAGCTGGAGCGGGAGCAGCAGCAGCATCTATAAAGGCAGCCTGCCCCAGGGGTTGTTGAGGGGGTAGAGCCAGAGCCGCAGTACGGAGCAACAAAGTCCTGAGGGCTAATGCAAACTGGTCTACCTGGTCCAGCCTGAAAAAAAACATTTGGTGGCTTGCCTGTGCCTTCTGAGATCAGGGCCCTTGTGTACTGTTAGGGACCAGGAACCAGACAGAGACAAGAATGGAAGATGCAAAACACCTTTAATAAAATAACAAAAGCAAACAATGCAAAATCGTGATCCAGAAGCATAAACCAAAAGATAAGCTGGGGTCAGGAACCAAGACAGGTATTCAGCCAAGCCAGGGTCAGGAATACGGAGATCAACAATGTCAGGAACAATCCAGGAGTAAAGAGCCAGAAGGGACGTCAGAGGAAGCCAGGTCATGCACAGATAATCAGCAACTCAGGATAATGCACTTGCAGACAGAATCAGACACAAGGGCAATCAGGAAGTGAGCCAAGCTGCTTTAAATACCCTGGGAGGGTTGGCTGATAACAGTCAGGTGAGCAACACAGAGAGATCAGCTTATTCAGTCTGATCCAGGAAAGGGAAAGCAGCAGTAATGGATAGCAGAGCACTAGATTAGCTGAGACAGCAGAATCAAGCAGCAGAGTTAGGGCAACTCAACCAAACCTTGACAGGATGCCCCATAAGCACACAATTTAAAAATTGTTCTGTATGTACAGCTGTATCAAGCAGTGATTTATTCATGTAGCCTGCTGTCTTCATGTAGCTATATCCTGAAAAACCTGAACTGTGTAAGGGCTTCTAACTAAAGATTTGCAGAAGTTTGCATTTCCTCTTTGCAAGAATTCCCATTGAAAAGGATCTGTATTCCTTTCCAAGGAAATTTCTGATGAGATTAAATGCAGGCATGGGCATCTGCAGGAGGGGGTAAGATTGGCCACTTGCCACCCACTCTTGACAGATACCAGGCATTTCAGAGACCCATGATCACATGATGCAGGGTCGCCTGTCTATCAAACTATCACGGTGCCCTGTGATTGCCTGTGACTGTCATTGCCCTGGAGCAACATTGTTTACTATCTAAATGTTGCTCTTGCTGAGTCGCTACTCTTATAGGGCACCACGCTGATGAGGTCATTGCTCCACTTACCCATCAGGGTTTTTAAATCTCAGCCTGTGTCACTTCCAGTGCCCTTTCGTGGTGTACCTGAGCTTAGTTCTGTGTGGTGCTTACCGTTCCTGTGTATTACCTGGCTTGTCTGACTACCCGTTCCGGTTCTGACCTCTGGCTTCACCGACTACCTGTTCCAGTTACTACCATTGGCGACGTCTGACTACCCGATCTGGTGTGACCCTTGGCTGTCTCCTGGTTTACCTTTACGTTGCGCTCCGTTACCTTCCCGTTGTATGGGTTGGTTGTTGTTCCGCCTGTGCCTTCTGTTTGCGCTTGCTTCCGTTATAAGCTGCGCTTGTCTGTCACTCCGTGTGTCTGACCTCCCGTGGCCGTGCCAGTCCGTGTTGCCTAAGCCATCGGCTACATTATTGTGTATCCCCTGTGGGGATACTGATCTGCTCTGGTTAGAGTGTTGTTTAGATCTTCGCTGTCTCCGGACAGCTCGCTGCAATCTAGTCTCCGTTGCCTCAGTGTTGCCCAGACGACATTTTTGTGTGTCCTCTCTCCTGTGCTGTCCCCGGTTGCGTGCCTCTCAGGGCAAGTTGCTCAGTTCCATTACTGCTACGGCAGTGCCCAGTTGCTCAGTCTCGTTACTGCTACGGCAGTGTTCAAGTTGCTCAGTCTCCGTTACTGCTACGGCAGTGCTCAGTTGCTCAGTCTCCGTTACTGCTAGGGCAGTGCTCAAATTGCTCAGTCTCCCTTATTGCTACGGAAGTGCTCAGTTGCTCAGTCTCCGTTACTGCTACGGCAGTGCTCAGTTGCTCAGTCTCCGTTACTGCTAGGGCAGTGCTCAAATTGCTCAGTCTCCCTTATTGCTACGGAAGTGCTCAGTTGCTCAGTTTCTGTTACTGCTACGGCAGTCCACAAGTTTTTCTGGTCTCTATTATCTTTGGGCATTACTCTATTTGCTGCTCTTCCTTTTGTTTGAGCTTCTTAAAGGGCCTTGCACTATTAGGGCCTGTCGATACTCTCAGCCTAATAGTAACCCATTCAGTACTGACCAACTGACCAAAGTATTTAGAGGAAAATTCTAATATCTGGTCCATTGGAAGGGCTATGGCCCTGAGGAGCGTTTCTGGGTTGATCAGAGTGATCTTCATGCTCCAAGATTGCTGCGCAATTTTCACTCCAAATATCCGCAGAAACCAGGTCCCTCTTCTAGGAGAGAGGGTCGTTGAGAGGGGGGTACTATCACGGTGCCCGTACTATTTGGTGACATTCTGTCAGTTTCCACTCCTGCCTAACGCCTATTGGCTGCACTGTTATTGTCCCACCCAGTATTTGCCTTAAATACTGGGTTTTGGCACTTCTCCAGTACCCTTTCGTGATGTTTCAGTACCAGCGCTTGTTCCTGTTATTTGTGTGATCTCAGTATATTGACCCAGCCTGCCTGACGACTCTACATCTTGTTCCGGCCTGTGTACCGACCCGGACTGTCCGACTATTCTGCATCTCGCTCCTGCCTGTGTACCGACCTGGATTGGCTGACGTTCCTGCTCTGTGTACCGACCTGGCCCGGCCGACGTTCCTACTCTGTGTACTGACTTGGATTGGCTGATGTTCCTGCCCTGTGTACCGACCCGGCCCGGCAGATGCTCCTGCTTGGTGTACAGACTCGGATTGGTCTACATTCCTAGTCTGTTGTGGACTCTGCCCATCTGGGCTACTGTGGTGGCGTACTTCCACTGCACGTCTTATCCAGTCTCCGGTTAGGGTGGTGTTTAGATATTTGCTGTCTCCGAACTGCTCGCTGCAGTCTAGTCTCCGTTGCCTCAGTGTCGCCCAGGTGACATTTTTGTGCGTCCTCTCTCCCGTGCAATCCCCGGTTGGGTGCCTCTCAGGGCAAGTTGCTCAGTTCCATTACTGCTACGGCAGTGCCCATTTGCTCAGTCTCGTTACTGCTACGGCAGTGTTCAAGTTGCTCAGTCTCCGTTACTGCTACAGCAGTGTTCAAGTTGCTCAGTCTCCGTTACTGCTACGGCGGTGCTCAGTTGCTCAGTCTCCATTACTGCTACGGCAGTGCTCAAGTTGCTCAGTCTCCGTTACTGCTATGGCAGTGCTCAGTTGCTCAGTCCCCTTTACTGCTACAGTAGTGCTCCGTTGCTCAGTCTCCGTTACTGCTACAGCAGTCCACAATTTGTTCTGGTCTCCATTATCTTTGGGCGTTACTCGATTTGCTGCTCTTACTTTTGTTTGAGCTTCTTAAAGGGCCTTGCACTATTAGGGCCCATCGATACTCTCAGCCTAATAGTAACCCATTCAGTAATGACCAACTGAGATTTACACAAGAACTGCCTGACCTGTGTCAGTATATTGATCTCTGGACTACCTGCATATACTGGACCCAGTGGGCCTACCTCTGTATAACCTGTCTTGTGTCTGTACTATATTGTTTATATATTACAGGACCCGTGAGGGTTATTGTTATTTTCATTGTTTAATAAAATTGTGTTTTATCCAAACCTACTGTGTCTGTGTGTAAAACAAACCGTTACTCACTGTGAGTTAGCCCCATATACACTGCCTGACACCCCCAGCCTTCTTCCCTTGACCACTGTTAACCACAGATCCCCATGTACACTCTCTGACCCTCTCCAGCCTTTTCCACTTGCCCACAGCTAGTCACAAATCCCCTGACCACTGCCTGGGCAAGGGAAGAAGGCTGGGGTGTTAGGCAGTGTATATGGGGCTAACACACAATGGTGTTGATCCCCATGCTGCACAACATATTACAAATCCGACATACAGTGTCCACCCTCGAAATATTTACCCCCCTTTGTAAGTGTTTAGAATATATCAACAAAATCATATTGCCACAGGATGGATCTTTATTGAATCTAGGCCATCTAACCTTAACTTGACCTTTCTGTCATCAAACATACGCCTATTTCCTTGGACTTTGATGATCAACGCCTTTTTTTTTTTCTTTTTTTTTTAGCAGGGGTAACATTATCGAGCCCTTAGAGAGGAAATATCTACATTGCTGGTGGAGGTATAGACAAATTAATAAAATATGGATGGATGGATATTCATTCTCTATTATCTTTAGCAAATTAATCCAGAAATCTACTTGCTGTCTAAACCTTAGAAACAAGGAAAGTTATAGTTTATCTCTGGAATGAGATATCAGCTCTTGTTATGGAACATATAATATATACAGTTAGAGAATAGTATGGTAGAATTAAACAAAACATTTTTTAAAAGAATATGGCACCTCTGACTAACATTTGTCCATCTTTATGGGACACTGGTTGTCCCTGACTGATGATTTCATTAGAGCCATAGATTTGTGCCATGTAGGGTTTGGAGGTTTTAGCATGTTTCATCTGGAATGGTCTAGATGGTTTTATTGTTTCTTGCCTTATATATAAGTGAAATATTATACCCTTCCCTTATCCTCCTTATATTTGTAAAATTCATGAAAAACAAATACAAAAAAATATAATGTTATGAAATATTTAGCTTTATTTAATTATAATTTTCTACATTTTAGGCAGTACTGGCTGGAACAGACCTGTGCCAAATACTAGCATTCTGCACTACCTTTCCTCCCAACTTCCTTCTCATTCTCTGGCACTCAGTGGGTTAAAAATAAACATAGTTGTGTGTTAGTAGTTTTTTTTTTTTTACTATAGAGGTGTCTTTTGAACCTCCTTTCTCCAGTTATTAAAATAATAGGAAAGAAAAAAGAACAGGGACTGGAAGATGAGGGTGAGAGCAGTGTAGAATGTCAATATCTGACCAATGACAGTTCCAGACAGTGCTGTCTAACTTGCATAAACTGACACCAAATTTAAATATATCTAAAATAAAAAAATGGCTACCATAACATATATAGATGATTTTGAAAGCTCTTTCAAATTAACATAAGGTGTCCTAATTTAGTTTTCCCTTTAACCCTTTGAGTGAATATATAAATGACCTCATTATCTCATAGAGGATAAGGTAATAAAAAAGTAGAACACTGCTAATATATCTAAGAGTATGTCTTATGCCAGTAAATAAAAAGTTTAGCCAACAGATAAAAAAGATAACCCCAGTCTCACTGGAAACTAATGTACTCTCCCTAATAGTATAAGGGGGTATATATATATATATATATATATATATATATATATATATGTGTATAAGCTCTATACTTATGCTATTTAGCTTTATATTTATGCTATTTTATGCTATGCATGTCAGACATGAATATTAGGGGGCAGCAGGTTATGTATACAAAGAAGGGAGCAGGAAATTATAGAACTACTCTTGAATATTGCTACACTTAGAAGCAGTTTGCCCAGTCCTCTTTTTTTATATATATTTAATAGCATATACCATCCTAACCTAGGTCCATATGCAGAAAACCAAAGATAAACATTTCCGAATCAAACCAACTATGGCGGACAAATAAATATTCTAATCGGTTTTAATAGTGCTTTCAACCCCTAGTGTGCTAGAGGAGTCTTGTGATGCATTGCTTTGCAATATGTTGAAGACTATCATTCAAGATGTTAAAATATGCATTTAATCAAATGGCATTTTGGAATGTTTATGTCCTCGTAATGTTGCAGTTGGTTTGACCGTGAATGCTCTCCTTTTGCTTTCTGCGTACAGCACTTAATCCTGTGCAGGCCCCTTAAATCTGGGCCATTACTTCTACACACAATCACACAGCATACAGACCCAGTGCACTGGGTGAAAATATTCAAAGTTCTAACAAATTAATGTTTCTTATTCAGACATACATTGAACTGTGCAAGTTATTTTCTGTACAATATTTATTTTTCATCTTTCCAGCCCACCTTTGAATCATGGTACTTGGTGTTTAATGCTCTCTTGTACACTTACTACCCAGCACTATACATAGGAATCCTGGACAAGGTGAGTACAGAAATGCAAAATGTTACTCAGCCTATGTAGACAATGATCAGATGTATTTCCCTTCTTTAGCATAGTTAACATAGTTACAGTTCCAATGTTATTCTAAACATAGTTAACATAGTTGATGAGGCTGAAAAAAGACATGTATCCATCAAGTCCAGCCCATCCATAAACACCCCTGTTGATCCAGAGGAAGGCAAAAAAAACCCTCTGGAGCAATTTCTAATTTAACCCCAAGTGAGTAAAAAAAATCCTTCCTGACTCCAAATGACAGTCAGATATTTCCCTGGATCAATATCCCATCTGCTTTGAGGCCATCTTGATAAATGAAAGAGTACCAAAATATGGTATGGAAAATAACAAGTTTTCTTAGCTGCACATTCAGCCACTAACAATTTGGTAAATAAAGGCTTACGTTTTGTAGGGACTTCAATGTATGGTTGCTATGCACACATTTTTGTATTTAATATCCCTGTTTTACTGTAACACCTTCCAACTCAGGATTGCTCTTGCTAAAGCAACATCTGCTATAATCTGCAGCTGACAGCCACTGACTACCCTTCCTCTTCTTCCCAACAGTGGAGCTTAGCATTCTGATTGAGAGGAGCATGCATTTAGACTGTTAAAACAGTGTGAAAGTAATGGCCTTTGGCACATCTTGGTCCACTAAGTATTGCCTTGATATTCATCTAGACCAGTATGACACTGGTCTGACTGTGTTAGTTGAAGTTAAAGAGATAGTAATACTTCGTTTTAACTTTATTTTATTTTGTAGGCATTAAAAAAACATGAAGAATGATATAAGTCTTATCTCTCAGACTTTTATGGTTTATGAGATATTCACAAGCAAAGTTCCCCTCCCCGCCCTTTTTACCTAGTGTAAGTCATCTCTTCTCGGATGTGAGTCTGGTTGTATGACAGTACAGATAACAGAAGGGGACAATTTTCTTTGTATGAAAACAATGAAAGCCCTTCCCCCCTTGACAAGTTTTTCAGCTTTTTCCATTATCTTAATTGAAGATTGTCCCTCTCTGCAGTCTACCTGGGCATCTCCCTTCTGATCTGGTTGAACAGGGGGGGGATACTTTGTTTGTGAATATCTCTTAAACCATAAAGGTTTCAGAGATAAGACTTATATCATTCTTCATGTTTTTTTAATGCCTACAAAATAAAATAAAGTTAAAATGAAGTATTACTATCCCTTTAAGTAAAATAGAGTGTCTCTTGATCTCTGATGAGCTCCCCCAAGGATGTCAAACCTTAGAACAAAGGCCCAAATACAAAAATCAGAAGATGAGCAATTCTTGAGCAAAGCAGCTACAGCACACATGACAAAATAAAATCCCAAATAATTTACATTTGGTTTTTAAGCAGCTGAATTCAAGTAAGGGCTCAAATTGTAACACATTAGAAACATTTCTTTCATTTCAAAGGTTAAATGTCATATTTAAGTTAATGATGATGTGGGAACATTTTATTTTTTGTTACCTGTGATGAACTAAATTTATTCTGGAATTACTTCAATTTCCTTTTGAACACAGGACCTCTAAATATTTAGATGCCTGCTGTAACATAATATAAAGATAACACCTTCAAACTGTTGTTTTCTGCAAGAGCCAGGCCTGGTTGATAACTTTAACAAGGGTTTTGTCTACAAATGTCTCCTTAGACTTCAATAGGAATGTGATAGATAAAATCACTGATTACACATCAACTTCAATGTAATTTAGGCCCCAGTTAGATTATATACTATGGAGACCAAAGAAAAGCAAGCATGTACTAGCACTCCAAACTTCAGCTAACACTTTCAGAGCTAAGGTGATGGGCAGGATAAACAGTCCAGAGTGTTAAGATCAATGGGATAGAATCATCATTGAATAGACAGATGCCAGAGATATATTGTATGTTGAGGATGATGCCGATGCATACCCAGCTTCCCGCACAGGAAGGGAAATCAAATTGTGTAATGGTAGATAGTTAAAATATAACTTTATTAAGTAAACATTAAAAGCAGGGAAAGCATCCTATGATATCTGAAATTAGACCGGGGCATATCCTGCTTGCCGCAATAAAAAAATTTAAACCAAAAATATATGTGTATTCAAGCTATGAGCACTACTTACCGGACTGGTTTAAACCTTTGGTCTGGCAGTTCAATAGGCGATAAGTGGAGAACAGTAGACTTATGTCTAGATGAGAACAAAAGTAATTGTGTGATAAACTGAGATCCCCTGCTGGAAACAATCTGTACAGGAATTCCATGGAGGTGAATGATATCTTTAATATTTGCATCTGACAGCTACTCAGAGGAATTTGGGGTAAAAAAAGGAAATATTCCAGCTTAGAGAAGTGATCTACAAACACCAAGATCACCATTATGCCGGAAGAAGGGGGAAGGGAGTCTTCAATAAAATCCAAGGTTGACCACAGGGAGTGGCTAAAGGAGTCAAGACCTGTATCACGGTGCCCGTGATTGATGCATTTCCTTGCCTGTCACCATTAGGGGGCTCCTATTGGCTGTCTGCCTTTAACCCGCCTCATACTGCCTATTTAAACCTGGTTTGGGCACCCCTTGGCTACCCTTTCGTGGTGTCTCTGACCACGTTCGCTTTCACCTTGTTCCAGTAGTCGTTTGGGCCTGTTGCTGTGTTCCTGAGTTCCAGATTGCACCTTGTTCCTGATTCTCCTGTCAGCAGTGCTGTTCCCGTGTTGGTTCTGGCCTGTCCTTGGAGGTTGCTGTTTCCTGCTGATTGTTTTCGCTGCCGCTTCCTGACCGGTTGATCGCCCTGCTGGTTGCTGTCATCTCCTGTCCTGCCTGCTGTGTTCCTGACGACCCGTTAGCTTGGTCGCCTTGGTGACATTTTGTAGTCCCAGCGTGCGGGCGCTGGTTTGCTCCAAGCCTTACGGCTATACAAATAAGTTGTTGGTCCCAGAGTGCAGACGCTGGTTTGCACCAGAAGCCTTGTGGCTATACAATCAGTTGTTGGTCCCAGCGTGCGGACGCTGGTTTGCTCCAGAATCCTTGCGGCTATACTATTAGTTGTTGGTCCCAGCGTGCGGATGTTGGGTTATCCTCCAAGCCTTGCGGCTATACAGATCAGTTGTTGGTCCCAGCGTGTGGATGCTGGTTTGCTCCAAAAGTACTTTAGGTCATACTCTCTGTCGATGTGCCTATATGTATAGTTCCTTGGGCTGCCTTGCCCGGTATATTGGTAAGGCCGGTAGAATCTGGTACAT
Organism: Rhinophrynus dorsalis; assembly: GCA_037306005.1. Classification (NCBI taxonomy): domain Eukaryota; kingdom Metazoa; phylum Chordata; class Amphibia; order Anura; family Rhinophrynidae; genus Rhinophrynus; species Rhinophrynus dorsalis. Next base: position 314,222,072 of record CM074718.1, read on the forward strand.
TATTCCATCAGAAGGTTGCCTTACCCGATATTGGCAAGGCCGGTAGAGCCTATGTATAGTTCCTTGGGCTGCCTTGCCCGGTATATTGGTAAGGCCGGTAGAACCTGGTACATTATTCCATCAGAAGGTTGCCTTACCCGGTATTGGCAAGGCTGGTAGAGCCTATGTATAGTTCCTTGGGCTGCCTTGCCCGGTATATTGGTAAGGCCGGTAGAACCTGGTACATTTTTCCATCTGAAGATTGCCTTACCCAGTATTGGCAAGGCCGGTAGAGCCTACTGTCCTTGTATCCTCCGGCAAGACCGGTAAAGCCTATATTATCTGTGCTTTTCTATTATTAACGTTGTATGTACGTGTTGGAATCCTAAGGGATCATTTTAATTATTTTTTTCAGTAAAGTTGTGTTTTTACCTAACTTTGTGCCTGAGAGTCGTAACAAACCGTGACAACCTGATTATCTTTGTCCAGGTCCAGACTAAACAGGTTAAATATTGGGTCAGCTGAAGTTCTGGGACAATAAGCCTAATGTGCATTTCATGCCTAGGTGTCCAGCAGTCAAGTAATTGGGTTCCCAATGTAGGAGTTAAGTCCGTAAGGCTGAAAGGATGAATAATCTCCCAGTGGGCACCTGAAGATGTGAATGAGTCTTGGTTTTGTCAGCAGAGAGCTCCCATAAGAGGGAAGCAATTATCAGTGAAGCCAGAATGATAGGCTCCTCTGAGGAGGGAAAAGAAACAAATTCCACAAATTTTCATGAAAAGGCATCGATCTTGCAATTCTTGGTGCCTAGGATGTAGGAGATGGTAAAATTAAAATGATGGTAGTCCAACTGGCTTGGCATAAATGAAGAAATGTATCTCGTCCTCGGTACACAATATTCTGTTGATCAGTCAAAATGGTTTAGTTGTGCAATATCCTTCCAAGAGGTAACACCACTCCTCCACAGAAATCTTGATGACAAGGATTCATGGTTATCCATCTCATAGGTTCTTTCAGAGGAATTACATTTCTTGGATAAATAGTAGCATGACTGTATTCTTCCTGCTTGATGAGAGCTCTCTGAGAAAACTGTTGCAACAGTCACCAGTCTCTATTTTAAAGGCTCTTAATGGGTCAGGATGAGCCAGGTTGGGTACAGAGATAAATGATTGTTTAAAAGCTTCAAAAGTTTGTAGAGCTGCACAGTCAGTGTTTCAGAAAATGTGATTATCTCCCTTACATGTCAAAGAAGTAAGTGGACAATGATTTGATGAAGCAGTAGTAATTTACAAAGCCTATGAATTGTACAGCTTTAAGCAATTGAAGAAAAGTCTAGTGTGCAACTGCCTTGACCACCTCTAGATGCATTTTGAAGCTGTTAGGGGAAATCACATATTCCATGAAGATAAAATATATCCTGAGTACCCGCTCTGTTGCTGACTGATCTGGCTGACTACCCGCTATGCTGCTGACCGCTGTATGGCTGACTACCTGCTCCAATGCTGCCTAGTACCGTTTGTTGCCTTCCTCCTAGGTCTGAGCACCCATTCTGTACCGCTGGGTTGCGGACTGTGCCTGGCCGAACCCTTAGCTTCCCTTCCAGTTGAGTTCGTTGTCTGTGTGCTGCGAAGAGCTTTCTTTGCTTGCCGACCTTAGGCTGAGCATGCTGCCCTAGCCGCTTACACTGGTTAACCGCCTCAGGTGGTGTGCACATCCGGAGTACCGGCTCAGTACTGTCAGTTGCTGGCTGTGTTACTCTCGATCGTCTTGTGTCCGTTCTTGTTACCTAGCTGGGCTCACTCCCAGTAGGGAGTCGTAGACCTTTCCTGAGCGTATCCATTAGACCCTGCATCTGTCTTGTGCCTCTAGACTGGGTCAGTGCTCAGTTGCGTTCTGCTGTAGCCTTAGGCTCAGGAGCCAGCTGTTGCGTGATATTCTACTCTTACTGCGCTGGACACTTGTTGCCACTCTGTTGCGCTGCCTTGGTCCACCCCTAGCGTTCTAGGGTTTGTCTTACCAGTGAAGGTTGTCTCGCTCTTATTTCCTACCCTAGTTGCTAGGGTCAGGGTTGCCTCTATCTTGGGTTCAGTGTCTCCCAGGCGTCTGGGACAGTTGCCAGTTCCTACAATTAGGACTCCGTGTCCTCGTTACTGCTGCCAGTCTCTGAGTCATTTTGCCTCCATTGACCCTGGTCCTTGGGGTATAGTTGCCTATATACTCGGGTTGCCATGGCTGGGGTTCAGTTTGGTCAACGGTGCCTCCAGTTGGTTGGGTACAGATCAGAATTTTCATCTGTCTACTACTGCTTATATTCTCACTCGTTTTAGACTTATTGCACATTGGTGTTCTGTTGTATAACTGTGTGGTAATTTACCATTAATAAAGTTAATTTTAAACATATTATACTGGTCTGAGTGTTCATCAAAAAACCTTGACAGTACGAAAGGGCCAATGACCTCAGGCAATCCTGGTGAAGGAAGCTCCGTGAATATCCATTGGAGAATGGATATGTACGAACAAAGACTCGATCAGTTGTCAATGGCTGTGCAGACCATTTTGGAGTGTATCGCACATCTGGACAAACCTTCTCTAACCTCGGTGGCTACCACAGTTCAAGCACCGATGGTCCAAACTTCCAGTGCGAATCTGCCATTCACAGGGTTAGCGGCCATCAATCCTATGCCACTAAGATACGATTGAGAACCTACCCTATGTAGAGGTTTCCTCAAACAGCTTGAAATTGTTTTTCAAACTAACGCCCCATGCCTTTCCTACCGAGAGAAATAAGATCGGATTTATGATCTCGTTATTGACGGGCAGAGCCTTAGCCTGGGAAAACCCAATTTGGGAGACAGCAAAATCAATTACTGCCAACTATGGTGAATTCGTGAGGGCCTTCCGCAGTGTGTTTGAAGTTCCGGGACGCAACATCTCAGCTGCTAAGCAAATAATGAGCATTCGACAGGGCAATCGTACTGTTGCGGATTTTGCCATCGAATTCCGCACTTTAGCAGCTGAGGTGGGATGGAATGAGGAGGCCCTTGTGGCTGCGTTTGCAGAAGGCCTTAATGAGCGAATCAAAGATGAGATAACTGCGCATGAATTGCCTGATACCTTGGACAAATTTATTGATTTTGTGAACCTCATTGATACACGTATCAGAGAGAGGACGCAGGGTAAGGACCATAAACCGAGGCTTTCCGCATGGCAGTGGCCCAGGAGTGAACTCCCACCCTTGCCTCCCTCTCCTCCCACACCTACAGAGCATACCGAACCCACTGAACCTATGCAGGTGGGATTTACTAGGCTAACAATGAAGGAAAGATCGTTTCGCCGCAAAAACGGGTTGTGCCTTTACCTGTTGCACAATTGCCCGGTACGGCCGTAAAACACACGCACCTAGGATTCCTTAGAGGACAGGTCCTAGGTGGTGTCCAGCAGTCCCCAGATGGGGCTCCTACCAAACCAGTGGTTGATGTGGTAATTTCCTGCTCCAGTTCCTCCTTTACTACATCAGCTCTGATTGATTCTGGTGCAGCAGGATATTTTATGGACAAGGAGTTTGCCGCATTACATAATATCCCTTTGGTTCAGCTGGTCAATCCAATGCTCATTGAGGCCATTGACGAGCGACCTTTGGTGCTCCCTCAGGTCACTCAAGAGACTTGTTCCCTTTCTGTGCAGACTGGGGCCTTGCATTTCGAGTCCTTATCCTTTCAGATCATACAGTCACCACATTATGCGGTCATTCTAGGCTTCCCATGGCCGCACAATCCTAGAATTGACTGGGAGTCTTGTGAAATATTGAGCTGGTCTGAGTATTGTTTGGGTCATTGTCTATGTCAGCCTACTAGAATTTTATGTACCTCTCCCTCTCTCCCGCAGGAATACCAGTCATTCAGCGACGTGTTTAGCAAGGGAGAGGCCAGCACTTTGCCTCTGCATAGGGCATATGACTGTGCTGTTGGTATTGCGTCTGGTGTTGTGCCCCCGAGGGGGAGAACTTATCCTCTCTCCTGCAAAGAGAATAGGGCCATGGAAGAATATATAGCTGATGCTTTGCAACGTGGCATTATTCGCAGATCATCCTCGCCCGTGGGGGCTGGATTCTTCTTTGTAAAAAAGAAGTCTGGAGAGTTAAGGCCCTGTATTGACTATCGGGGACTCAATAAGCTGATGATCAAAAGCGCGTACCCTATTCCACTCATCACCAAGCTGTTTGACTGTCTCAAGGGTGCCACCATTTTTACTAAGTTGAATTTGAGAGCCGCATATAATCTGGTCCGCATTAAAGAAGGTGATGAGTGGAAAACCGTTTTAACCACACGGGGCATTACAAATACTTGGTAATGCCATTCGGACTGTGCAACGCACCATCGGGTTTTCAAGAATTTATCAACGATGCGCTCCGAGATTTGTTGATGTCCTATGTAGTAGTCTATCTAGACGATATTTTAATTTACTCTCCTGACCTGAAGACACATCGTACTCATGTGGCTACCATATTACAGAGACTGAGAGAGAACAAGTTGTTCTGCAAAATCGATAAATGTGAATTTCACAGATCCGTGGTACCCTTCCTGGGGTACGTCGTTTCCAAACAAGGCATTGCTATGGACAAAGACAAGCTGTCGGCAGTATTACACTGGCCACATCCAAAGTGCCTGAAAGCCATCCAAAGGTTTCTCGGCTTCACCAATTATTATCGAAAGTTCATTCGTGATTGCCAAACCCCTCACGGACCTGACACATAAGGGGGCTAAGATTTCCAATTGGTCGGAGGAAGCCGAGAGAGCATTTGAGGCACTAAAACCTGCATTTGCCTCAGCACCTGTGCTGTCCCACCCCAAAACAGAGCTACCTTTTACCATGGAGGTGGATACGTTCGATACAGGTGTGGGGGCTGTACTTTCTCAAAGATTTGGTCCTGGTCAGATGCTAAAACCATGTGGGTTTTTTTTTCCAAAAAGCTGACTAAAGCGCAGTCTGTGTACGAGATCGGGGATCACAAATTATTGGCCATCATACTGGCTTTACGTGAATGGCGTCACTTGTTGGAAGGCACTAGGGTGCCAATTCTTATTTTGACCGATCACAAAAATTTGTTGTACCTACTGGAAGCGAGGTGGGCTCTTTTTTTGTCCCGTTTTAACTTCATAGTGTCCTACTTGTCTGGCTCGAAGAATGTTCGTGCGGACGCACTGTCCAGGTAGCATGGGCCAGAGATGGAATCTGATGGGCAGCCAGTACCAATCATTCCCCAAGACCGCATCTTAGCTACCTTACGGACCAGCATTACATCTCCTCTTGGTCAAGAGATATTGGCATCACAGGCTGAGTCCCCTCCGGAAAAGCCTATGGGCAAATGTTTTGTGGCTGAACCTTTTCGGATCAAACTACTTGAAACCTATCACGTCTCCTGGGCTGCAGGTCATGTGGGCAGAAATCAACTATACTCGAATATTTTGGTGGCCCACTTTAAGAATCGATTGAGCCAACTTCACTGCCGCTTGTACTGTATGCGCTCGATCAAAATCACCTAGACATCTGCCTGTGGGTCTTTTACAGCCCGTTCCTAATGGTGATCGACCTTGGTCTCATGTTTCTATCGATTTTTTGGGTGAGTTGCCAGCCTCTGGTGGCTACACATATATTTTGATGGCGGTGGACAGATTTTCTAAAATGGCCCATTTTGTGCCTCTCCATGGGTTGCCTTCTGCCAAGGAGTTGGCGATTGTATTTGCCAGAGAGATATTCAGACTCCATGGTGTACCAAGGGTGATTGTATCAGACTGTGGTACTCAATTCAAATCCAGATGTTGGAAGGCTTTTTGTACCCAGATGGGTATTCAATTGTCTTATTCGTCGGCTTACCACCCACAGACAAATGGAGTCGTGGAGCACTCAAATCAAGGGCTCGAACAGTTCATTCGTTGCTTTGTGTCCAACTACCATGATAACTGGGCTGAGTTATTACCATGGGCTGAGTTCGCCAGGAACTGTGCCATCAATACCTCTGTAACGGTTTGTTTGACTCACAGACACAGAGTTAGGATAAAAACACAGTTTTATTGAAAACAATAATACAATAAGAACCCTCACAGGTCCTGTAATATACAAAGTATAGTACAGACACACGACAGGTAATATTTAGGCCCACACAGGTCCAGCACAAATATAGGAGACAAACAGTTTATGCTGACACGGGTCAGGCAGAGGATTAGGTTTCCAGGTTTCAGCAATGTAGGACTTAAAGTTCATCAAGGCAGGAGAACAGTCCCATATGTGAAGGTATTGAACTGATTCTTAAACATGCCAAAGTCTGCATCCACTGTGAGTTAGCAGTCCAGTGAAGTAAAAGGAGCGCTACCGGTGCAGACATGGAGGCAACACTTGCAACCGGCTTGACAGAGTGGAGCGTAAGCCAATGGCAATGTACCAGAGCAATCACAGATGCAGCACGGTAACCGGTTTAACTGAGTGGAACGTAAGCCAGAGGCAATGTACCGGTGTACTAACGGAGGCAACACTTATAACCGGTTTGACAGAGAGGAGCGTGAGCCAAAGGCAAAGTACCGGAGCAATCACGAAGGCAACACTTGCAACCGGTTAGACTGAATGGACCGTAGCCAATGGCAATGTACTGGTGCAATCACGGAGGCGACACTTGCAACCGGCCAGACTGAATGGAGCGTAGCCAATGGCATATACCGGTGCAATCAAGGAGGCAACACCCGCAACCGGTCAACTGAAACGGAGGACTAGGCCAGAGGCACTCCACAGAGCCCAAATGGGACAACGCCTGGCAAGCCCACGGGAGCAAAGGCGCCAGACAATTGAAGGCACCGGAAATCAGAATGTCGCCGAGGCGACAAGGACCAAAACGGAGACCAGCCGAATCGGAGCACAGGAACAGGAACGTTAGCCAGGCCGGGTCAGAACACAGGAGCAGGAATGTCAGCCAGTCCGAGTCGGCACACAGGAGCAGGAACGTCAGCCAGTCCGGGTCGGTACACATGAGAAGGAACGTCAGCCAGGCCGGGTCGATACACAGGAGCGGGCACTGAAGAATAGTCAGGCAATCCGGGTCGGTACAAAGGCGCAGGAACTGGAGAGCAGCCAGGCAAGCCAAGTCGGCACACTGGAAACTCCTTGAGCAAACGCAGCACTGGCACAGGAACACCACGAAAGGGCAATGTGTGGGTGCAGGAGCCCAGTATATAAAGGCCATACTGGGTGGGCTTAATACAGGGCAACCAATGAGAACCTCACTGTCACGGTTTGTTATGACTCTCAGACACGGAGTTAAGATAAAAACACAACTTTATTGAAAAGTTTAAGAGTACCCTCGCGGGTTAGGCATATCCATATATCAACATTAACTCAGTACATGACAATAGTGAGTGATGGTACAAGGAATGAGAGACAGGCTCTACCGGTCTTGCCAATACTGGGTAAGGCAACTTTAGACTGGCACGAGATGGAATAGGTTCTACCGGCCTTACCAATATACCGGGCAAGGCAGCCTGGAAGGCTTGCACAGGGAAGAGGGAGGTTCTACCGCCTTACCAATATACCGGGCAAGGCAGCCTGGAGAGATGGGTGCAATGAGGAAAGAGGCTCTGCCGGCCTTGCCAATACCGGGTAAGGCAACCTTAACTGGCACGAGATGGAATAGGTTCTACCGGCCTTACCAATATACCGGGCAAGGCAGCCTGGAGGCTGCAAGTACTGGTGCAAGACAGAGATGGCCTCATTGACTGACATAAAGGTGGAGCAAACCAATTGCCTACGCTGGACAGACAGAGGCCTTGCCAGGGCTATCTAGGTGTCAGTGAGCACCCGGTAAATAATGGAGCAAACCAGTACCTGCGTGCTGAACAGACAAGGACCACCCGTGCTGTATGGGATGCAGCAAGCCACCGGTTATACATGGAGCGAACTGGTATCAACGTACTGGGTTACACAATCACTACAGGTGCTGTAAGGAACGCAGCAAGCAGACGGTTATACCTGGAGCGAACCAGTACCCGCGTACTGGAGACACAATCTCTGCCGGTGCTGTAAGGAACGCAGCAAGCAGCCGGTTGTACATGGAGCAAACCAGTACCCGCGTACTGGAGACACAATCTCTGCCGGTGCTGTAAGGAACGCAGCAAGCAGCCGGTTGTACATGGAGCAAACCAGTTCCCGCTTACTGGAGACACAATCTCTACCGGTGCTGTAAGGAACGCAGCCAGCAGCCGGTTGTACATGGAGCGAACCAGTACCCGAGTACTGGAGACACAATCTCTACCGGTGCTGTAAGGGATGCAGCAAGCAGACGGTTATACGTGCAGCGAACCAGTACCCGCGTACTGGAGACACAATCTCTACCGGTGCTGTAAGGAATGCAGCAAGCAGCCGGTTGTATATGGAGCAAACCAGTACCCACGTACTGGAGACACAATCTCTGCCGGTGCTGTAAGGAATGCAGCAAGCAGCCGGCTGTACGTGGAGCGAACCAGTACCCACCTACTGGAGACACAATCTCTACCGGCGCTGTAAGGAATGCAGCAAGCAGCCGGTTGTACATGGAGCGAACCAGTACCCGCGTACTGGATGACCAACCAAAGAGGTATGAGAATGTCGCCTATGGCGACTGGAGGGAGGAGGCACTCTGCAGACGATCTAGGAGCAGGAACACAGACGGTACAGAACAGGAAACAGGATCAGCAATGGCAGCCAACCGGAGCAGGAACGGCAGCAGGAACAGCAGCCCAAACCGGATCAGGAACGGAAGCAGAAACCGAGGAAGCTGTCAGGCAGGAACTCAGGCGATCACTGGATAGCATAGAGTAGTAATGGCCCAGGAAGCTCAGGAACACAGTGCAGGTGCAGGCGACATAGAGACACCACGAAAGTGCAACCAAAGGGTGCCCAAGCCCAGTCTAAATAGGCAATACTGGGGGGGCTGAAGGCAGGCAGCCAATGGAGAGCTCATTCAGGTAACTGACAGGAAAAGGCAGCAATCACGGGCACAGTGATACTCACATAGGATAACTGACAGAAACATATAAACAAGGGATCACGGGCACCGTGATAGTACCCCCTCTCAAAGACCCCCCCTCCTAGAAGAGGGACCTGGCTTCTGAGGATATTTAGAGTGAAAAATACGCAGTAATCTAAGAGCATGAAGGTCCTTTTGATCAACCCAAGAACGTTCCTCAGGACCATAGCCTTTCCAATGGACCAAGTACTGCAATTTTCCTCTAAATCTGCGTGAATCAATAATACTTTGAACCTCATACTCCTCCTGACCCTCCACCTCTACCGGGCCGGGAACCACAGTGTAACACGCCAAAGCCTGCATCCACTGAGAGTTACCAGTCCACTGAAGTAAAAGGAGCAGACATGGAGGCAACACTTGCAACCGGTGTGACAGAGTGGAGCGTAAGCCAAAGGCGATGTACCGGAGCAATCACAGAGGCAACTCTTGCAGCCGGTTATACAGAATGGAGCGTAAGCCAATGGCAATGTACCGGAGCAATCACGGAGGCAGCACGGCAACCGGTTTGACAGAGTGGAGCGTAGCCAAAGGCAGTGTACCGGTGCACTTACAGAGGCAACACTTGCAACCGGTTTAACTGAGTGGAGCGTAAGCCAGAGGCAATGTACCGGTGTACTAACGGAGGCAACACTTATAACCGGCTTGACAGAGAGGAGCGTGAGCCAAAGGCAAAGTACCGGAGCAATCACGAAGGCAACACTTGCAACCGGTTAGACTGAATGGAGCGTAGCCAATGGCAATGTACTGGTGCAATCACAAATGCAACACTTGCAACCGGTTTAACTGAATGGAGTGTAGACAATGGCAATGTACCTGTGCAATCACGGAGGCAACACTTGCAACCGGTTAAACTGAATGGAGCGTAGCCAATGGCAATGTACCGGTGCAATCACGGAGGCAACACCTGCAACCAGCCAGACTGAATGGAGCGTAGCCAATGGCAATGTACCGGTGCAATCACGGAGGCAACACCCGCAACCGGTTAACTGAAACGGAGGACTAGGCCAGAGGCGCTCCACAGAGCCCAAATGGGACAATGCCTGGCAAGCCCACGGGAGCAGAGGCGCCAGACAAATGAAGGCACCAGAAATCAGAATGTCGCCGAGGCGACAAGGACCAAAACGGAGACCAGCCGAGTCGAAGCACAGGAACAGGAACGTCAGCCAGGCCGGATCAGAACACAGGAGCAGGAACGTCAGCCAACCCGGGTCGGTACACAGGAGCAGGAATGTCAGCCAGGCCGGGTCGATACACAGGAGTGGGCACTGAAGAATAGTCAGGCAATCCGGGTCAGTATACAGGCGCAGGAACTGGAGAGCAGCCAGGCAAGCCAAGCCGGCACACTGGAAACTCCTTGAGCAAACGCAGCACTGGCCACGAAAGGGCAATGTGTGGGTGCAGGAGCCCAGTATATAAAGGCCATACTGGGCGGGCTTAACACAGGGCAACCAATGAGAACCTCACATAGGATAACTGACAGAAACATATAAACTAGGGATCACGGGCACCGTGATAACCTCATCCAGGAGCTCACCCTTTCTTGTCAACTATGGGTTTCAACCATCTTTGCTCCCGGATTCATTCCAGGAACAGCAGATGCCAGCCCTGGACGAACATATCCGGCAACTTCACTCCACTTGGCGCAGGTGCAGACCTCGCTTCGGGAGTCATTCCAACATTATCGACAGCATGTGAATAACAGGAGGTTGCCAGCTCATGTTTTTCAAGTTGGGGATTGTGTATGGCTTTCATCTAGAAACCTGAGTTTGCAGACACCATGCAATAAGTTCACTCCACGTTTTGTCGGGCCATTCAAAGTCCTCAGACGGGTAAACCCGATGTTATACTCTCTGGAATTACCCACAAGCATGCAAATCCATAATGTCTTTCATGTATCTTTACTCAAACCTCTAGTATGTAACCGATACACTTCGGCTCCGGTGGTTCCTGGTCTGGTCCGTATTCAGAACCACAATGAATATGAGGTTCAAAGCATTCTAGACTCTCGCAGGGTGCGTGGTAAACTTCAATACCTGGTTCATTGGAAGGGCTATTGACCAGAGGAGCGTTCCTGGGTCAAGCATTTTGATATTCATGCACCAGTATTGTTATGCCAATTTCATGCTAAGTTCCCCTCCAAGCCTGGTCCTCCTCCACGGGGAGGGGATCTTTGAGAGGGGGATACTATCACGGTAGCGTGCTATCTCTACTTGCAGCAACATTATTACTTCCTGGTTTCGCTGTCTCCTTCTTATTGGGCGCTGCTACGTAACTCCGCCTAGGGCCAGCCTTTTCATACCCTGCAATATCATTACGAAGACGCCCTTTCGTGGTCCTTGCCTGACATTTGTTCCTGTATGCTCCATTCATGTATGACTTGGCCTGATTGACTTTGTTCCGATTTCCCGTTGCTGCCCGTTGCTGACTGATCCGGCTGAAGAACCCGCTCCGTTGCTGACTGATCTGGCTGAAGAACCCGCTCCGTTGCTGACTGATCTGGCTGAAGAATCCGCTCCGTTGCTGACTGATCTGGCTGAGAACTCGCTCCGTTGCTGACTGATCTGTCTGAGTACCTGCTCCGCTGCTGACTGATCTGGCTGACTACCCGCTACGCTGCTGACCGCTGTATGGCTGACTACCCACTCCATTGCTGCCTAGTACCGTTTGTTGCCTTCCTCCTAGATCTGAGCACCCCCTCTGTACCGCTGGGTTGCTGACTGTGCCTGGCTGAACCCTTAGCTTCCCTTCCGGTTGCATTCGTTGTCTGTGCGCTGTTTTCTTTGCTTGCCGACCTTAGGCTGAGCGTGCTGCCCTAGCCGCTTACACTGGTTAACCGCCTCAGTCGGTGTGCACATCCGGAGTACCAGCTCAGTACTGTCAGTTGCTGGCTGTGTTACTCTCGATCGTCTTGTGTCCGTTCTCGTTACCTAGCTGGGCTCACTCCCAGTAGGGAGTCGCAGACCTTTCCTGAGCGTATCCATTAGACCCTGCATCTGTCTTGTGCCTCTAGACTGGATCAGTGCTCCTTTGCGTTCTGCTGTAGCCTTTGGCTCAGGAGCCAGCTGTTGCACGATATTCTGCTCTTACTGCGCTGAACACTTGTTGCCACTCTGTTGCGCTGCCTTGGTCCACCCCTAGCGTTCTAGGGTTTGTCTTACCAGTGAAGGTTGTCTTGCTCCTATTTCCTACCCTAGTTGCTAGGGTCAAGGTTGCCTTGATCTTGGGTTCAGTGTCTCCCAGGCATCTGGGACAGTTGCCAGTTCCTACACTTAGGACTCCGTGTCCTTGTTACTGCTGCCGGTCTCTGAGTCATTTTGCCTCCATTGACCATGGTCCTTGGGGTATAGTTGCCTATACACTCGGGCTGCCAAGGCTTGGGTTCAGTTTGGTCAACGGTGCCTCCAGTTGGTTGGGTCCAGATCAGAATCTTCATCTGTCTACTACTGCATATATTCTCACTCGTTTTAGACTTATTGCACATTGGTATTCCGTTGTATAACTGTGTGGTAATTTACTGTATGCTCCTCACCATTAATAAAGTTAATTTTAAACATATTATACTGGTCTGAGTGTTCATCAAAAAACCGTGACAGAGACTTAGAGAAAACCAGGATATCATCCAGATACGTGACACAGCATAGGAAAAGATGGTGGAAGATGTAATTCACAAATGAGACTGCTGGAGTATTGTAAATCTCAAAGAGCATAACTAAAATGCATAATACATGAAAATTGCAGACTACACTCAACGTAGATAAGTAAACAGTGAATGTAAACAAACATACTCCACAACAGCGGTGCCATCAGAAGGTGGAAAAAAAGGTGAATTAAATGGTGCTGAGAAAGAAGGGCTAGCGTCTGCTGGAGGACCTGCAACAGGTAGGTGATGGAATGTAGCTTCTAGTTAAGATTCCATATCTGGCTAGAATATTGTTTAAGCATTGCCTAATGCTGAAACATTACCTTAAGCATCTCAGAGGGATCCATGGTCATGGCAAATTGTTAACTGTTGCAATCAGAGGTACACAGACCCAGAAGGCAGGAAATGTGACCAGTTGTCACAATGACTGGCTGTGATGACCTAGACTATTGGCCTTGTTAGCTGGAAGGTGCTGGGGAATGGTGTTAGAGTACAGAGACAAAGATCACTGACAGACCACTGCACAGTATTTCTGCACCTGATGCCGGATAAAGGTGGCAGACAAAATGTTGGATAAACAGATCAGTTGAGTCAGACTATGCACAGAATGACTGGGCAGGGTCTGTAGAAGTGGCGTTGTAGAGTCTATTGCCAGACAGGGACAAACAAGACTAAACAAAATTCTTCACAAAGACTGCAGTATAGGAAGTTAACAATAGGAAAAGAAGTGGAGGCAGCGTGTTGGAAACCAGCAAGAGCAGCACAGCTGGAGAGCCACCTGAGCAGAACTCAGTCTCCACAAATACTTTATAATACAGTGGTCAACATTACCCAGGCTTACAACAGCAACTGAGAGTCGGGGCAAAAATACACTTCTTGAACAAATCCATGAGGGCATTACACCAGTGCCAGGTTGGAACTAACAGGAAGCAGCACAAGCAGAGTCAAACGGTGAAGGACTGGAACAGGTCTGGTTCAGCAGAAAAAGGCAAAACTGTAACAAGCAATATGAGGCTGCAAATACAAGAACAAGTTCAGTTCAGTAACTGCAGATCTTTACAGGACCAAGTAGCAGACAATGCTGTGGACAGAACTGGACTGATTCAGCAACAAGACTGGTTCAAAAGCAGCAGATCAATAGGGGAACACACAGCATATAATACCATGGGTCAGCAACAGTGGATCAATGCAGGAGCAAGCAGCAAACAAAAACGTGATCAGGAACAAAAGCCAGTCAGAAACTGGAGAGCAGGAGAAAACAACATACCCTAGACAAGGCCAAACAAGAAGTTTTGAGCAAGTACCAATGCAAGGAAGAGGTGGTTGAATAAAGGAGAACAAGTGATAACAAGAGCTGTACTGAACTGGTGTGTGAATCATGAATTCATATCTTGTGAGTGATGTCAGTGGTACATAAGGATTTGCTGTGGTCATAGACACAAGTAAAGATATCAACTGTAAGGTTTATAATCTGGGTCCAGCTGACCCAGGCCTGGACCTGGTTCTGGTCCTAGAAAACTGTAATTACACACAGGGAGGAAGGGTAGGTAGATGGGTAGACTAGGCATTAAACATAACATTGGGCTCAGTAGCAGAGAAAGGACACTAGATGACAACCTAAGAAAATAAATTATTTTTCAGGAGAAAATATGACTAAATATGACTAAAACCAGAAGCAACTAGAAGACTTAGAACAAGACAGTTAGCTTGCTGGAAAGGTGTCGGTGGCAGTCATTTCAAAGGGGAGGAAAAGTGTTTAGAAAAACACAGGAAGATCAAGGCTTCATATGTGAGTACCCAGGATGAAGAAGTAATCTCCAGAGGCAGGTGAAGGCTGATACAATATACAAAGGGTCAAACCAGAAGTGTAGTTAAGGGAAAGGCCAGGGATTGGGGCTGGCAGCAAACCAGGCTTGTTCACAGGCAATTAGGAGGTCAGACTAGGAAGTCGACTGTAGACCAGAGACAAGGGAATAGGCACAAGAGGACAATGACAACCCAAGGAAAAATGTTCAGTCTGGAACAAAAATGAGGAATGGACCAATGGGATCTTAGAGCATTGTGCTGGTGATAGGAACACATAGGGTTGCTGCTTCCCATAGCCAGTATTTTGGCCACACTATCAATACACAAATTGCTTTGATGGAAAGCATGCTTTCAACATTGCCAAACTTATGGGTGTTCATGGAGGGTGATAATACATGAATTTGACATTAAAAGCAAACTAAAAGAAAAATTGCTGCCTGAAAATACTCAAAACAAGCATTAGAAAGGCTTCTCAGAATTTGACCATTGCATACCTCTTTGACTACTGGCTTTTCATATTGCTCCTGCACTCCACATTCCTCAGCTTGATTTCTGGTTCTGACCACGACTCCATTTGACTACTGCTTTTAGGTTTTGTCTTTTCACATCAGCAACCCTCTTGACTCCCTCTTCTGTCATACTATACTCCTTCAGGAGATCTTGCAGAGCAGTGCTACCACTCTGAACCAACTCAATATTTTACTGTCACACCATCTAGTAGTTTTAGCATCTCTCTGCTCACAGTCCTTAGCTATAGACTTCCTCAGCTTGTTATTAGAGACTCACACCACGATTTGCAACTTTCAGTCTTATAGTCCTGTGGGAACTGTTTCTACTCCCAGTTACAGCCCAGTTTACTATTGGTTCCACCTTCTAGTCCTACTTACTCTCCTTACAGCATCCTTCTATATCGTTCTTACCCATTCTGGTCAGCTCAACTGGGAGTGGATATCCAGCCTTGTGGCTGGCAACTTTACCGTTTTTACCATAGTAGGGGTTCCGCATTCAAAATTCACATTCAACTGCACTCCCTAGAGAAGCAAGTAAGAAGACGTGTGACATTTGAGTGTCCCAAGGGCCTCATATTTTTACTTAATTTAGCAAAAACATTTTTTTTAATACTGATGTTGGGATCAGGATACTCCCACATTGCTCATGTACACAGTGAAGCATTTGTTATGACTTGGAACAACCTTTTGCCCCAAAACATGCTAGGGACCTCTGCTTCATTGGTTAAAGCATTTACAATACTGTGAGAGTAACGTTAAAGGGGTAGTAAAGTATGAAAATAATATGTATTGTTGGGTTTTCCTGAGTAAAACAAGGGTAATACCACTAATTAGAGATGCTTAATTCAGAAGCTATTAACTTTTATTGCATTTAGGTTTTTTTGCAGTTTTCTGTTGTGGGCACCAGTTGTTACTGTTTCTCTCACTTTCTATTGAGAACCTTAGTCCTCTGTAACACTGATTTTTTTTCTTGAAACCCTGATTATGCTACTGCATTCTCCAAAACTGACATTTGCTTCTGACCTGGTTTCCTTTATTGCCTTTTAGCATAGCAGACCTCACCTCAACTCAGATCCTTACTTCTTTCCATGTCGTCTTCTCTGTTACCCACTGCCAGCCCTTGACCTCTGCCTGTCTAAAAGGAAACTTTCCCCAACTCGTTAGTTGATTCTTCTGTCCTGTCACTTCTGTATGAGCCTGTGTCCTGTAAAAAAATAAAAAAATAAACATAACAGTATCTTTATTTTTGTGAGCAGGAAAAGCCCTACAGTATAAATATTTTTCACAATGATACATTATTGCACCTTTAATATAATCCCCATAGTAGACTCTCAAGTCTTAAAAAAAGGCCATATTTTGATGTAGTCTGATAAAAATTGTCAAATAAAAAAAGAAGCATCATTAACATTCCAAAATTTGAGCAAGGTGTCAAGCAGGTGTCAGCACCATGTGAAATCATTAACGATTCCTTGATTGATTAACAATGATTGACTTAAGTGTGTAATAAGGCTGAAAGCAAGAGTGCATTTCATCAGAATGAGGTGCTTTATACAACTCATCAAACATGGTCCTACTCCATTTTGCTCCATATTAGACACACGTCTTTAATATCAACATCTTTTTCCCAATCTGGAATGATCCATAACAAAGCAAGCATGCCAGGTACGTAAAGGAGAAAAAAATAAATAATGATAGAAAACATAGCAATGTTAAGTAACCTGAAAATATATTATTCTGTATAAACATCAGGATGCTGCAAAACCCAGATAGCCATGGAGAGGATAACATTACTATTTGGTTTCCGCTATTAGCGTGTACACTTTTGACAAGATAGCTTCTTTTACTGATCACCTTTTAATACACTACATATGACCTTATGAAAAAAGCAATGTAGAGTAATTCTGGAGTATATCAAATGCACTATAAGGGACAAATAAAATGTTCACATTGATTTAACCCTTTCAATGCTAGCAAGGTCTCCAATGCATAGTGAAGCAATATGCCAGAGACATCTTCAGCATTCGAGTTGTTAAAAAGCTTAATTTATATCAATGGGAATTAAGAGATTTATATATATATATATATATATATATATATATATATATATATATATATATATATATATATATATATATATCAGTGTTTTTGAACTGCAGTCCTCAAGCACCAATGACAGTGCTGGTTTTAACGATTCCCTGTCTGTTCACAGGTGTGTCATTATTTGATCACTCTTTCTGATCAGTTCACATGCTTAGGGACAGAGATCCTTAAAACCTGCACTGTGTGGTACTTGATGACTAAGACTGAGAAACACTTACCTAGATCTTACACACAAGCACACATATGTTCAGAAAATATTAATCCACATACCTACAAATGTACACTGAGCCCAAAAAGCTCTTCATATTGTACCTTATGTCTCCATCTACAGGACATAGACAGCAGGACCAGTCTTCAACATCCAGAGCTCTACATCATCACTCAGAAAGATGTATTTCTTGGCAAGAGGGTCACCTTATATATGGTGTATGGGACCTATACCACCTTGGTCATGTTCTTCATTCCCTATGCAATCTATATTGACTCAGCTGGCCCTGGGGGTCTATTTGATTACCAAAGCTTTGTTTTTTCCATGACTACCATTGGCACTCTGGCTGTTTTGGCTGAGGTAAGGTGGTTTCCCACACCAGGCTGACAGATTCCTGAATTCTGTTATCCTAAGTTATCCTAAGTTCATGTTTATTTTAATGCATATTCCCTGAAAAGCTCTATAATCTTCAAATTACAGTTTAATATAGACTAGTATGTCCTAAATGATCCATTATCACTGGAAGCTTTTACATTTCTGTCCGCTAGGTGTAAGCTCTTTCCTCATATTTATACAGGATCTTTGTTTCATTTGTGCTGATGTTTACATATATTATTCACTTGTAAATTAGAGAATTCTTTCAGTGTGGAACTTTTAAATAAGCCCTATAGCTTATTTTGTTGCTTAATAAGTGAGGACCATAAATGGTATTTCAAAATATAGAGTAACTAGTGTAAAAGCCCGTGTACACGGGCCAAGGTCCGGTAATGGTTAGCGGCAGCTACCTCACTGCTACACGCTATGCAGTCTTGTGCCGCCTCACTCATGCGATGCAATCATGCGCAGTAGAGACTGCCCTAACGCGCGCTGTTTCTACTGCGCATGACGGCTTCTGACAAATATCCTAGCGAATTATAATATAGGATGGGCTAAATACAAATGTAAAATACAAGGCTTACAAACCCCACAATCATTTTCAGTCCTTTCCGAGAAACAAGTGGGTTGGATGAATTATACATTTAGATAAGTCTACAATGTCAAATGGGTTAATTAATGGTTGACAGAACTAGTGTACTTTATTGGATAATTGATGGGGGTTAGGACTAGCTGCTTGAAAATTACAAACTCATGAGTATGTGATAGATATATCCAACATATATGGAGGAAAGAGTAATTAGACTGAGACATGAGTGATATCCCAGTATTGGTTTACATTTTAGAGGGGGGGGGGTGTCATTTGGAAAAAGAGTAATTTGGCTAAACGGTAAATGACATGGCAAAAATTAAATAAATATATATGTGAGCACACCCCATTCACATATCTACTCATGGGGTGCAATGAATCAAAACAAAATTCACAAAAAGAAAAACAGATGTGATATATATATATATATATATATATATATATATATATATATATAGTAGGGTTTATCCCCATGAGTAAAACAAGGGTATTCCCACTGCTGACAGGTGTTTAATTCAAAAGTTATTACAGCTCAAACTTGCATTTTTAGGCTCAACATCTCAGTGGCCTGAAATTGTACAGTGGTGCTGTTGCTACACCATATTATGGAAATTTATAGTCAACTGACCAGAGCTGTCCATAGGATGGTGTAGCAACAGCGTTCATGTTTGAGCTGTAATAACATTTTAACTTAAGAAATATCTAAAAAAATTAAAGCATTCTGTTCACATACAGATATCAAAAAGAAATTAAACAACACAGTCTTTATGCACATGGGTCTTTTTAAGCTTCTGTTCTCAAATTTACATCACAAGCCAGAATTCATAACATACTGTTCTGTATAGTCAAAAGGAAAAAAAGAAAAAGAGCAGACTCTCTAAGCATAGCAGCCTATTATTCAGAATGGCCACTGTTTCAATCTCCCTTCATTCAGTGCACTCACGTGTTATAGAGGCTTCCGCTGCCTCTCAATAGATCTTGCCTGTACTAGTTTGGAAATCACTGCAGGTCAGTAGTGACCCCAGAGCTCTGGACAAATAGATATCATATATCCACCTCTTATTATGTTGATTCCACTCAAAAGACAGCCATACATACAAAGAGTATAGGCTAGAAAGGCAACCACTAGTCAGTGATCTCTGAGAACTTTAGTGTGGTTGTGAGTAGAGTCCTCAATTATTTGGGAACTGAAACAAAGAAGCACCAATAATTAAAATATAAAATAATAAATCAATGAAAAATCTTTTCTTTATTAAGAGAAGAAAGTCTGTGTATGCAAGTAGAAGAGAAACACACAATCTACTTCACAGACCTAAAAAAGTACCATCAGTTGAAACGGATTAAAAGTAATAATAAAACAGTAAAATAAAACTTGTTTCATGACTGTAGCTCTGAATGTCACTTTATCAAGGGCAAAAAGACAAATGCTTTTCTTTTGTCAATAACTTTTGAACGAAACACCTATCGGCAATAGAGGTACCCTTGTTTTACTCAGGTGGATAAACCCTACAACATATTTTTTTACATATTAAGTATTACTATTCCTTTAAGCAAGGAGTAAAGTAAAGTACATAATTATGAATATAATCAAACAATATCAAATGTATTTGCATCCATAAACAAGTTTATGAATAACCACAGATGACATCACATGTCAAGGGTCAAGTAGTGGTCATGCCTCTAAAACATGGTAAAATCACAATTCCCACCCTAGCAGTGCTGCGTCATGTTAAAGGGATAGTAATACTTCGTTTTATCTTTATTTTATTTTGTAGGCATTAAAAAAACATGAAGAACAATATAAGTCTTATCTCTCAAACCTTTATGGTTTGAGAGATATTCACAAGCAAAGTTTCCCCTCCCGCCCCTTTTACGTAGTGTAAGCCATCTCTTCTCAGATGTGGAATGCAGTCCATAGACCAGACAGATAACAGCAGGGAACAATCTTCTTCCTATGAGAACAATGAAAGTTGACAAGCTTTTCAGGTTTTTCCCTTATCTTAATTGAAAATTGTCCCTCTCTGCAATCTACCTGGGCACCTCCCTTCTCCGCTGGCTGAGCAGTGTTAGATCAGTAAAAGGGGCGGGAGTCATTGAATTACTCTTGAACTACAACTCTGACAGAATTGAAATAACACTCTCCAAAGTCCAAATATTATGATGATTAATTAGAGCTGCTTTTATTATGAAACATTACTATCCCTTTAATGATTTCCCTTATATACTAAATACAAGTAAACTAAATATATATAGAGAAAATAATATAGCATATAATATAAATATGGCGGTTCATCCATAATAAGACAGTTATGTATTGAATACAGATGCTGGAACACATATAGTAGATAACAAAAGTAAATAAACAGCTAAATGTAATGAGATACATGCTATATCATTCATCCATGAGCAAATATGGAGTAGAGAGCATTTTTTGGTAGCAAGAGTTAGTGTGTTGCACATGTAGTGAATCTACAAATCATTAATCCACAGGGACATTATACTTTCAAATTGGGGAGGACTGGAAAACATATTTCAATCAGATACTCTGACTGGATTATATCTCTTAAATCACCGGGTCCATTATGAATCATATACTGTGTCAACAACTTCATTCCACTCCACTGATTGTGGCCTCCTGTAGTTCTCCACCAGCTCTATGATTCACTGCTCACATGTGCTGTAATCCCACTGCATCACTTGTAGACATATCTGTGCTGAAGTCACACTATGTAACTTAAAAGTTCTCTTCATGCTCATGGATATTTATATTCCAGTGTATATAAATTCAAAGCTTATAGATACAGAGGGATGGCAACCCAAACTCAGCACCATCGCATTTCACCCATAAGCAATAATAGTATCAGCCCACACAACCCCAGACACAGGATAATAGGACCCAGGCTCCTACCCGGAGCTGTACACTGTGCTGTGCACTGCACTACTGCGAGGAACTGGAGACTAGGAAAGAGGCTGGAGTGGAACACCAGAGTGTACAGTATATAAGCACAAGTCACCACCCCTGGTCATGCGACTGGAGGCAACAGGAGTGCAAGCAGGCCAGAGCCACGGGCACAGAGATAATGGTGAGGCACGCTAGAAGTGCATGGAGCGAGTAAGCAGCCAGAGCCACAGGTCAGACAAGCCGGGGACTACACGGAGCGACTTAGTAGTCAGAGCCACAGGTCAGAACCAATGTGGGTAGTCAGACAAGCCGGGGTCATACATGGAGCAAGTTAGTCAGCCAAAGCCACGGGTCAGAAATGATGTGAGTATCAGACAAGCCGGGTCTACACGGAGCAAGTTAGTCAGCCAGAGCCACATGTCAGAACCGATGTGGATAGTCAGACAAGCCTGGGTCTACACTGAGGGAGTTAGTCAGCCAGAGCCACAGGTCAGAACCGATGTGGGTAGTCAGACAAGCCAGGGTCATACACGGAGCGGATTCTCAGATAGACACGGAGCGCAAGAGACACTATCAGAAACACCATGTAAGGGCAATGACTCCTAGGCCCAAGGAGGTTAATAAAGGAGTAGAAGAATGCAGGACCCAATTAGGCAAAATAGAATAGGCCCATAAACATGACATCAGCAATGCGGAAGTAACCACAATCATGCCAGCTGAAACACCACAGAGAAAGGAAGCACAGGATAGCTTAGGCCTCTAAGGGAGATTGTGATATTACCCTCCATCTTAGCGACCTCTTCCACGTGGAAGAGGACCAGCACTAGAGGCGATGCGGGAGTGGAACTCATGGAGAAGGGCTGGTGTATGTAGATCTTTCTTAGCAACCCAGGAATGCTCCTCAGGCCCATACGCTTTATAATGCACCAGATATTATACCTGACCTCTGACACTGCGAGAGTCCAGGATACTCTGCACCTCATATTCTTCACGACCCCCTAATTGGACAGGTCTGGGATGGACAGGAGCAGTAGTATAACGATTACAGACCAATGGTTATAGTAGTGACACATGGAACACATTGGAAATGTGCATGTTAGCGGGTTGGTCGAGGGCATAGGTCACAGGGTTAATCTTGCAGAGAGCAAGAAAGGGACCCACAAATCGGGGAGCCAGCTTTTTACAAGGCACCTGGAGATGGAGATTGCAGGAGGACAACCATACTCTCTCTCCCACCTGGAACACTGGAGCCGGTAGGCGCCTACGGTCTGCTTGTCTCTTATAGCACAATGTGGAAATCTGCAGGGATCTCTGAACCTGTACCCATGTGGAGCGGAGCACCCTCAAGTGCTCCTCCAGAGCAGGAATATTCTGAGCTTCAAAGGACTCAGGAAAGAGAAGGTTGGAACCCATAGTTAATCAGAAAGGGAGAGTTCATAGAGAAGGAATTGACCGCACTATTTCTGGCAAGCTCTGCCCATGGTAACAGGTTCACTCAATTATCATGATGGTTGGAGATAAAACAACAGAGAAACTGTTCCAGCACCTTATTAGACCTCTCTGCAGCACCATTAGACTGTGGATGGTAAGCAGAGGAGAACGAGAGCTGGATACCCATCTGTCCTCAAAAGGCTCTCCAAAAAATGCAACACAAACTGGCTCCCACTATCGGAGACCACCACTTTGGGTATACAATGGAGACGAACTACCTCCTTGGCAAAGATTTCGACCAACTCCGTGCAGGAGGTGAGTCCCTTCAGTGGAATAAATGAGCCATCTTGGAAAATCTATCCACAATCATGAGGATGACTGTGTAACCCTCTGAGACAAGAAACTCCATCATAAAGTCAATAGATAGGTGTAACCAAGGACGTTCCCCATTAGGAGTGGGCTGCAGGAGACCAACTGGAAGATGTCTTGGAGTCTTGGTCCGCGCACAAGTGGAACATGCAGCAACAAATGTGAAGCAATCTGCCCTTAGGCTGGGCCACCAAAAGAGTTTAGTCATAGACCATATTAGTTGGTCTCTCCCAACATGCCCTGCGGCCTTCGAGGAATGGTATGTCTCCAACAGTCTGGTACAGAGGGATTCAGACACAAAACACTTCCCATTAGGCTTATCCACCGGGGCGGAAGCTTGAGAATCTCCTCGCTCAATGAAGATATAATATTAGTATGTATCGTAGCCAAGATACAGTTAGGATGAATAATAGGAACCGGAGGAGACTCCTCCTGCAACTCAGACCCACACTGTCGAGAAAGAGCATATGCTTTAATATTTTTTTGTACCAGGGATGTAGGAGACCACAAAATTAAACCTCGAGAGGAAAAGAGCCCATCTGGCCTGACTTGGAGACAACCTCTTAGCCTCAGACAAGTATGTGAGGTTCTTGTGATCAGTCAGTATCAGGACAGGAACAGATAACACCATTCTTTCAAAGCAAGGATGATGGAGAGTAATTCACAATCACCCACATCATATAAACTCTCAGCCTTAGACAATTTTTTAGACAAAAACCCACACGGAAGCAACAGTTTCCCAGGACCCACAAACTGGGACAGGAAAAGCCTACTCCAGACTCTGAGGCGTGAACCTCCAGGGTGAACGGTAGGGCAGGATTCGGGTGGGACAATATTGGAGCTTTTGCAAAAGCTGACTTCAAATCCTCAAATACCTGTAAGGTCTCTGGTGCCCAGTCTGAAGGATTAGCACCCTTCTGATTCATGTCCGCGAGAGGTTTGACTACTGTGGAGAAGTGTCGTATGAACCTCTTGTAGTAATTCGTGAAGCCCATGAACCTCTGTATGGACCTTAGCCCCACTGGAAGTGGCCACTGTAAGACGGCAGACAGTTTTTGCAGGTCCATGGTTAGGCCAGAGGATGAAATAATGTAACCTAACAAAGTCACCTAAGACTTATGGAATTCACATTTTTCGAGCTTGCAGAACAACTAGATGGATGAGTATATCATCCAAATATACTACAACACAACTCTGTAGTAGGTCTCTCAAAACATCATTAATGAATTCCTAGAAGATAGCGGGAGCGTTGCACAATCTGAAAGGCATCACCAAATATTCATAGTGCCCGCTCCAGGTGTTAAACGCTGTCTTCCACTCATGGCCTTCTTTTATTTGTACCAAATTGTACGTGGCCCTCAAGTCAAGTTTCGTGAAAATGGCAGAGCCTTTGATACGATCAAATAGCTACATGATCAATGGAATTGGATACGCGTTCTTTACCATCAGTATATTCAGACCCCTAAAATCAGTGTATGGTCTGAGCTCCACATCTTTTTTCTTAACAAAAAAGAAACCTGCGCCCGCAGGAGAGGAAGACTTTTGGATAATGCCCCTGGACAAGGCGTCAGCCACATAATCCTCCATGGCCTTGTTCTTTTCCACAGACAAGGTAGAAATTTCCATGTACATATTAGACTAATCCCGCCCAAAAGGACAGTCCAGTTCTAAAATGACGGACACGGGAACACCAGCTAACCCCCGACATACGTTTCGGCCTAGTTGGGCCTCGTCAGGAGGGTGCAGCTGGATTCCCTAGGCACTGAGAGCAAGGGGTCTACGTCTGGATTACCCTTCACTCTTAGGGAGACCCCCTAAGAGTATTCAAAATAACATACAGAATGTGAGAGGCTTCTGGGAATGAACAACAGCACAATGGCCTGTTCTATGGCTAGTCACCTCCTCTGTAATGGCACTAGAGAGCTAAAATGTGATGTTCTTGAGTGGTGACTAGCCGGAGAACAGGCCATTGTGCTTTTGTTCGTGCTCAGAGCCTCTCACATCTTTTGGCCTGTTTATGATGGGGAGAATGTATGACTTGGAACTGTTGTGTCTCCACATGGAGTGCCCCTACCCTTAGAGACAAGGGGTGAGTCTCATGAGTAACGTGTGCCAGCTGTAGGGCTCTACCGTCTATGGCTTTGATTGCCAACAGAGCAGAGTGAGGCAGCAAAGAGATATCGTGTTTGGCCACGAAGTCTGCATCAATGATAAACTTCGCAGCCCCGGAGTTCAGTAGTGCTGGAGCCACCACAGAAGACTCGGCCCAAGATAGTACTACTTCAAGAATACATGTGTCCTGAAGTCTCTCTGGGGTCTGTGAAATTCCACTCAGGGTCTGTCCTCTACATGACCCTAGGTGCGTGTGTTTCCCTGCCAGATAGGGCAAGCACGCAACATATGACCCGGCTCCACACAGTATAAGCAAAGGCCCCTCCTCCTGCACTGAGCCCTCTCCACCGAAAGGTGTGTGAAGCCTAACTGCATCGGTTCCCCCCGGCAGGGTCAAAAATAGAAGGTATGGGAGGTGAGGGAGGACAGGGTGTGCGTAAGAAGCTAGGTGCCAACCGAAGTAAAGGTGTACGCCCTTGTTTCTTAAACAAAGGCCTCTCACGGATTCTTGGATCTGTCCAGATGGTGACTGAGATTAGCTCCTCCAGATCACCAGGCAGTTCATTGGCTGCCGTCTCGTCTTTGATATCGTCACACAAGCCTTGGGGAAATGCGACAACTAGGGCTTCATTGTTCCATCCTACCTCCACTGCCAGAGTACGGAACTCAATAGCGTAGTCTGTTACTGTATGTGCACCCTGCCGTATTGTCATAAGTCGTTTGGCAGAGGAGATTGCGCGCCCAGGAATGTCAAAGACTCTCTGGAAATAGGCCACAAATTCCGTGAAGTTATGAGCTATGGGCTTCTCCGTCTCCCATAGTGGGTTGGCCCAAGCCAATGCCTTGCCAGACAGGAGGGAGATCAAGAATCCCACCTTACTTCACTCAGTAAAGTATGCGTGTGGTACCATCTCAAAATAAATTCCCAGCTGATTGAGGAACCTCGGCCCAGTGTAGGTTCCCTATCATATCTTTGGGGTAAAGGAGCGGAGCCAGACAACCCTCTACTCATGCCAGCTTCAGAGGTAGTAGCCACAACCAGCACAGGTACTGGGGGAGCCACCGGTTGCTGAGCAAAGCAATCTAGGTGAGCCGTGCGATTTAACAGTGTCTGCATAGAGAATGACAATTGGTCAATTCTCTGGTCCTGAGAATCCATCCTGGACATGATGCTCTGATTAGGTGGACTGCCCGTACCTTCAGTAGACATGGCCCTTATGTACTGTCTTGGTATTCAAGCAAAGAAGGATAGACACAATGATAAAATATAACCACCTTTATTTAAATATACAGCAATAATAGTATCAGCCCACACAACCCCAGACACAGGATAATAGGACCCAGACTCCTACCTGGAGCTGCACACTGTGCTGTGCACTGCACTACTGTGAGGAACCGGAGACTAGGAAAGAGGCTCGAGTGGAACACCAGAGTGTACAGTATATAAGCACAAATCACCACCCCGGGTCACGTAACCAGAGGCAATAGGAGCGAGAGCAGGCCAGAGCCACGGGCACAGAGATAATGGTCAGGCACGCTAGGAGTGCACGGAGTGAGTAGTCATCCAGAGCCACAGGTCAGAGAAGCCAGAGACTACACAGAGCAAGTTAGTAGTCAGAGCCAGGGGTCAGACAACCAGGGACTACACGGAACGAGTTCATAGCCAGAGCCACAGGTCAGAACTGATGTGGGTAGTCAGACAAGCCAGGGTATACACGGAGTGAGTTAGTTAGCCAGAGCCACAGGTCAGAACCGATGTGGGTAGTCAGACATGCCAGGGTCATACACAAAGCAAGTTAGTCAGCTAGAACCACAGGTCAGAACCGATGTGGGTAGTCAGACAATCCGGGGTCTACACTGAGCAAGTTAGTCATCTAGAACCACAAGTCAGAACCAATGTGGGTATTCAGACAAGCCGGGGTCATACATGGAGCGGATTCTCAGATAGGCACGGGTCACAACGGAGCTCAAGAGACACTATCAGAAACACCACGTAAGGGCAATGTCTCCTAGGCCCAAGGAGCTTACTAAAGGAGTAGAAGAAGGAGGGACCCAATAAGGCAAAACAGAATAGGCCCATAAACAGGCATCCGTGCCAGTGCCTGTTTCATGATGTCAGCAATGCGGAAGTAACCACAATCATGAAGGCCTACACACCACAGAGGAAGGAAGCACAGGA